>PVIC010020938.1:0-28987 GCA_004025085.1 Thryonomys swinderianus | reverse complement strand
CTTCAATGAAATTGAAAGAGAAGCAATACTCCCAAATTCATTCCTGAAAGCAAGCATCACCTTGTTTCCCAAAGCAGACAAAGACTCAACCAAAAAATAGAACTACATGTCAGTCTCCCTAATGAACATAGATACAAAAATCCTCAATAAGATACTGACAAACAGAGTGCAGAAGATCATCAAGAAGGTTATACACTTCAATTAAGTAGGATTCATCCCGGGGTGGGGGAGATGATTCAATATATACAAATCAATACATGCAATATACTATATTAATAGAAGCAAGGACAAAAACTACGTGACCATCTTAATAGATGCAGAAAAACCATTTAACAAAATCCAACACCCATTCATAATAAAAACTCTACACAAAATTTGAGTAGATGGTCTTTATCTCAACCTGATAAAAGCCATACATGAAAAACCATGTATGATTAAAAAAATATGAAAAACTCACAGCCAATTTCATACTCAATGACCCAAATTGAAACCCTTAACCCTTTAAAATCAGGAACAAGACAAGGATGTCCACTACCACCACTCGTGTTTAACACAGTTCTGGATGCATTAGCCACCGCAATTTAACTGCTTTTGAACAGGGTGGGGTGCATATTTTCATGTGTACTAGGAAGACAAATATGTAGCTCATCTTGGTAAGGAGTTAATGTAGACAGAGTTTTAAAAATATTTTCTGTGTCATCTGTAATAGATCCCAGGGAACCTTGGGGCCTTACCTCATCTGTCTTTCCTGAGGGAAGAGACATCCGGATCCTGATCCGAGCAAAGCTGGGTAGAGTTGTGTTCATCAGAGAGAGCCTGAATGGGCAATTTTGTCTTAAACCTGAGGGCCCTCTTCCACTAAGCTACAATGAGAGCCTTTCATTTGTTTATTTATTTATTTATAGACAGAGCCCTGCTAAACTATCCACGTTGGGCTCAAACTTGGAATCCTACTGCTTCAGGCTTCTGAGCAATTGGGATATAGGTATGCATCCATGCCTAGCTCTCCTCCCTTCTTTGATTGATCTTTCCTTTCCTCAAGAATGTGAAAATTGTTAGGACTTGGATATCGGTACTGACCACCTCAGCCAGATCTTCAAAGTCTCCAGGGCTTCCTAGAGCCTTCCTCAGCTGCCAGACATGGTGGCTCACGCCTGTAATCCCAGCACTCAGGAGGCAGCGATAGGAGGATTGCTGAGTTCAAGGCTTGCCTGGGCTACATAGTGAGCTCAGAGCCATCCTGAACTACAAAGCGAGACCCTGCCTCAAAAAATAAAAAAATAAAAAATAAAAACCCTCAGTTCCTCCTAGCTGACTGAGAGATAACTTGGGAGCTTGTGGCCAAAGACTCAATCAGTAATATATTTTACCCTGTAAGTATATGCATATGGATGAATACCACAGGTTTGTGGTATGTGTGCATTTGTGTATGCACATGTACATGTGTATGCATCTCCCTTACAGTTTGCCTTCATAGTAGGGACTTGTTCAAAGCTGTGGTGTTCTTGGTTGGGATCGTCAAAACATCATCTCAGAGGGAGCAGCCATGGGGGCTGAGCTCCCAGAATCCATCCTAATATGCTTCCCTCACAGCTGGCTGTCAGTCTTGCAGAGCTGTGGAAAAAGAGGTATGGGCTGACTGGTGAGAGGCCTCAGGAGTGGCTGTGCTGTGGAGACGGGCCTTCCCTGGAGGAAGGTAGACACAGTGGGGACAAGAAGCCTTCTGTGAACGCACAAGTGAGGACAGGGCATCAATCACCACCAGTGAGTGACACCACCTCAGCGCCTCCTGTCAGCAGGGCTGGCCTCTCTCCTCACCTAGGGCAGGAGTGAGGAGTCAGGCGCCTGAGCAGGGCTGTGGGACGTGTGCCAGGGAGGCTTTTCTGAAGCAGCGACTTCCAAGGCTGTGTGACCACTCACTGCGGCATCAGGAGCACATGTGGGTTTTGTTAACTTGATTTGTCTGTGTTCAAAGAATTGTTCCAAGCAGAATAAAGCAAACGCTTTACAAAGGACTGAGTTCCTTGCAAAAGAAACGAACAGAGCTGCAAATTTATCTTTCCACGGTGCCACTTTGAGCCAGTGTGGAAGTCAAGGGATGTTCTTGGGAAAATTTACCCATTCATTTCATGTTTTTATTATCTACTTACTTTGTAAAAGAGTCCTAGGACTCAAATAAGACACAGAACTGTTTAAGAACTGCCAGAGTAATAGGAAAAGGAGCAGAGTAGTAATAACTGAACTATGGAACAAAGACCACGATTTCGATGAAGCTGTCATCCAGGCATCCAACAAAGAGCTGAGGGAACATAAAAGAGGTGCCTAACTCTGGGCAGAGTCAAGAGCTTGTCACATGAGGCTGGATCCGAAGAGTGTATGAGAGTGTTTCAGGAGGTGTGAGTGCCTGTGTGTTTGTGTGTAGTGAGCATGTATTTGTCACAGTTTATCCTAGAAGGGGGAAGAGTGAATGTAAACATATGAAAGTATCCTTGAACATGCTAAGTGTACATGTAAGTGTAGGGTATGTGTGTCGTGCTAAATGAAGAGACCAGGAGATTTGGGGCAGATGAGGAGGCTGAGCGGCCTGGAGAGGCGGCTCTTCTGGACTGTGGAAGTTGAGAAGGGGGGGAAAGAGGAGGTGACTATCACTGTGGGCTTTTGCAGATGGGCAGTAGTTTGGGAGATAGAGAAGAAGGCATTGCAGGAGACAAGAGTGTAGATGTGAGATGAAACACACGGCATGTTTGAGTGACAGCAAATGGTAGCTGCTGTTTAAGGAGCAAGAATAGTAGAAATGGCTAGAAAGAGGATCTGGATAAAGTGTTTGGACTTTGGAAAAATGGAAACCATCAGAAATATTTTATTGGTGGTTCTGCTCTGAGTGTTGTTTCAGAGGTATAATTTAAAATTCATCCTTTTTAGCATTCTTTAAGTTGTGGCAAATGTATATAGTTGTTAGCACAACATCAAGCTAGAAGAGGCTTCCATCAAGCTGTAAGATACTTCTCTGCAGCTTTGCAGCTGATCAACCCTCCAAGCCCTACAAAATCACTGATCTGCTGTCCATTACTTTTGCCTTTCCCAGAGTTTCCCAAAGTGGGACCATATAGGAAATAGCTTTTTGAGTTTGTTTTTTTTCACTTTTAATAATGTACGTGAGATTCAGCCATGCTGCTGATATCAGGACTATATTTTGTTCCTTTGTTTGCCTAATCATATTCTATCATGGGAATATGTCCATTGTTTAACCACTCACCCACCAGTTGAGGACATTTGGGTTATTTCTAATTATTTAGTTATTTATAATTCTTGTCAATGATAAACAAGCCCTATATCAATATTCACACATAGGTTTTTTTGCATGAAAGTAAGTTTTGAGTTCACCTGGATACCTAAGTGAATAAAATAATATTACTCAGTCAAATCAGTATTTACAAGTACATATTTGACATTGTTTTGAAAAGACAGCTATTACTAGGGATGTAGCTCAGTGGAAGAGACTCGCCTAGCATGCACAAAGCTCTGGGTTCAGTCTACAGCATCACAAAACACAACACAAATAAGTAACAGCGAAACCTGCCAAAACATTTTCCAAAGTATGCTATACTATATCAGCAATGCCTGCAAGTTGTAGTCTTTCTTGCCAGCATGTTGTTGTATCTTTAAAGCCATTCTAATTGGGATAAACTGGAATCCCATTGTAGTTTTAGCTAGCATTTCAATGACTAACAATATTAAGTACCTTCTCATGTATTCATTCGCCATTCTTACATTTCTTCGAGTGAGGGATATGTTCCTATTCACCAAGCTGACATGACCACAGCTGCATGTTAGAAGATTATCTTGGTAGAGCTGCCCAATCTCAATACCTACACTGTCAAATGATTTTTGTTTTGTTTTGTTTTGTTCTGTTTGATATGCAGCCTTGCTGTGCAGCCCAGGCTTGTCTTGAGCTCATGAGGTAGCCAGAGCTGACCTCAGACTCACTGTGATTGCCCTGCCTCAGCTTACTGAAAGCTGGGACTGAGAGAACACAGCACCACGCCTGGCCCAAAGTGGCAGATAAGGGCAGCCGGAACTGTGTTTCCCAGCAGCTTGTTAGAAATGCTCTGCCCTCATGTTAGTCTAAATAAATCAAAATCTACATTTTAACAAGATCCCAAATGATTTGCATGGTTGTTAAACTTTGAGAAACACGGGTATTCAGAAGAAATTGGAGGGATTAAAAAAATGTAAGGGATTAATTTGAGAAGCTGTTGCAATATGGAGAACTGAGGGAGTCTGAGAGGTCACACAGCGAGGAAGTGAGAAACTATATATTCGCCGGCCTGGTCTGACACTTGACTCAGGGTTTGATTCCTATCTGCTCCCTAATCTGATCCCGCTGTGGGGTGAGGGCTGAGGTAGTAACAGGGGTCATCAGAGGAAACCATGCCCTGAAACAGCAGACATATCAGTTTAGGCCTCAGTTACAACCTGGAGGATGGTAGTATAGGGTGGTCTGTTGGTCTGTCAGGGAGGACAAGGTAGAATTTGTTTAATCAATTACACTGGCCGAGAGTGGCAGGGCCTCCAGCACTGTGCTTGGGCCTGCGCAGATAAGGCCCAGTCCTCAGAGGAAAGTTCATGGTCTCGCTGAGAGAACAGACAGACATAATTATCACTCAGCCTGATAAGTGTCACAGCGGAACCTCTGTAAATACTGTGCAGCCCAGGGGAGGGAAAGACTGAGTGGAGCAGGGAATGTAAATGGGAGCCGGCACAGGAAGATTCAGGGAAAATTAAGTTGATTTGAGTTTAAGATTTTAATACCAGTTAGCTTTACGAAGTGCTATGTGCCAGACTCTGAATCACATGCATTATTATGTTTAATTCTCCTAATAGCCCTGTGATAGGACTCCCTTTGTTCCATTTTATGGACAAGTTAACCAAGTGCATAGGGGGATTCAGTAACTTACCCATGACTCCGCTCTCTGTTTGGCACCAAAGTTTGTATCCTTAACTGGGCTCGCACCATGAGGCAGGAGGACACCAAGGAGAACAGACACAGAGCTTCTAGCTCTTTCCCTAGCCAAAACTTTGCCCAGACACACAAAAGAGGTTGATGGAGTCTTAGACAGAGGGGCTGCCTGTGGAAGACTTGGGCACAGGAGGCTTTCTGTTTGCTACTGAACAGCTGATGGTCAGACTTCCCTGGTCATCCTGTGCTCTGGCCGCTGCCTTCCTCTGGAGGCAGAGCTGGATAGTGTCAACTCTTTGGCTTTCCTTGGATCTCACATAACTGTGGATTTCTCCTCTATCTAGGAGATAAAGCCAAAGACAGGCTTTTGCTATTTCTCAGCTTCCCCTGACAGCATGAGGCCTGTACATTGTAAAGATTTCCAAAAGAGAGCTCTGTTATGGTTTTTAGATAGAAACCTGGAGATGCAGGGTAGATATGATTCTCAGCCTGCCTCTGTACAAGTCATATGCCTCCTCCACCTGTTAGGTGTACTTTGTAAGCTCCCTGTATACAAGGACAATTTTCCTTTCTATGACTCTCTTACCTTTGCACTGTGCTGGCCACCTTGGGAGGCCAGAGCTCAGAGAGGAGAGGCTGTGCCTCATAAAATGGAGGCACCTTCTAGGTGGCCAGGCTGAAGCTTGTCTATGCCACTTTCTAATTCTGTGACATTAGGCAGGTCATTTAAGTTGTCTGGTAAGATGTATGTAATAGTTCTTCCTTCTTAAGGATGTAAAGTTCAAATTTATAGATATATAGATATATAAAATTATATACTCTATATAATTATCAATATATATAATTATATATCAAATTTATATATATAGGTAAATAAAGGGAAAGAGGAAACAGGAACAGGGAAACAAAGAAGGGAAAGAAAAAATTTGATGGTAAAAAGAAAAGAACCTTATGTATACAGGGGTAGGGGGTTGTAGGGAGGGCAGGGAAGTGGAAATGAGAATCAAGATACATCTTGTAGAGGACCAAGTTCTCAATGATGAATGTGATCACACTGTATATTTAATATATACCAGTACATTTAAAAAAATTAGAAACAAAATTGGTTAGCATAATAGAAGAAACAATCTTTGGAACTGACCTTTGACAGACTGTGTTGGGATTCCAATTTCAACCCTTCTGGCCCTGTCCTTGGCCAAGCCATGGTAACCGCTGTACATCATTCCTTTGGCGATTTGCCTGCAGCCTGGGATTTTGTAACATCTCAGTGCTTTGTTTCCTGTTTCTGTGGATGTCAGACTCTCTGCCTTTCGCTGCTGCTGGGACTCAAACTCTCAGCAAACCGTGGTGACAGATGATATGCCAAGTCAGAATGCTTCCAACAATGTGGGGGTCAAGAGTAAGGATCGGGGCAGAGATAGAAGCTAACACTCACAGATAAGCTGTAGAAACATCATGCAGGGAGGTCAGGGACACTGTCTCTGGTTTTCTCTGGAGTTGGCCTTGGTGGATGGCTGACAAGACTCTTTATCACCTCTGTCTTCTGAGGCATCTCCACTATGACCACAGCAGTGGCTCCTTCCACCCTCTAGGGACAGCTTGGGAGACGGGACACAGGGACCAGACAGGGCAGCTTGTCCAGCTGGACAAGGCAGGACCTTGGCTGAAAATCTGGGATTCTGAACTGTGTTGAGTAGGGCAACTGGCAGCCAGCAAGGTCTAAGTGGGGGTAAAGGAAAGGGTTGGTAGAGTTTTAGAAGCTTCTTTCAGAGCTATGTAGAGGAAAAGCTTCCTGAAAATATAAAGGAAACATTACTAAGCTTTTCCTTTAATCCACTGTATTTTCCAATTGACACATCACTGATTTTGTTTTGCTCTAATTATGCATCTTGATTGATTTGAGCTTTTTCAAAGGTTAAGTAAAATTTTTATTATCTCAGGACTTTGATGAGGCCCTATGCTTTCCTTTCCCAGCCAAGAGAAGCAGAGCACCCAGAAATAAGGCAACTTTCCCAAACTCACATAGTGGGTTTTTAACACAGGCAAGAAGGGCTTTGCAGAGTCTGGGTTCTCAGAATTGTGTTCAGACAGATCCTGCTGTGATCTGCCCACACACGCAGCTTCACACTTGCCTCCTAAGAAATGACTTTCAACTTACAGAAAGAGCACACCCAAGTTTTGGAAACCCGACTGAGTCCAAGCCCCAAGTTAGACATTTGCCTCACTTTCCTTCTGTGTCACCAAGTCTTCCATCTCTAATGTTTCTCTGTGGATTTCCTGCCAGTCTCGACAACATAGACGCAGTGACCTTTATCCCACAATGGCTGTGAGGCTGAAAAGGAAGTCTTCTTAGGTAATGAGAAGGGTGAGAAGTATCGAACAGAGAACCAGGGTGGACTGGCTTCTCTGCTAATATCCCGATGGCACCTCTGACAATGTCGGCAGTTTGTCCTAACTGGAGCAGAGCCAGACAGCTCTGTGGGCCCCCCACCTCATCTCCAGAGCACCCCTGACTGGAGGGACTGATTGTACAGAGATGCTCATCGGCTGCCTTCGTAACATACTATGAATTGTAGTTTGAAATTAGAACTTAACACACTGCAGAACTCTTTAATTGATCTCAGATTTTATGTTATCCCCAAAGACAATACCAGTGCATCACAGTTCTTTTTGCAAAAGAATTCCAAACAGTGGAGTGTCACACAGATGTGTATCTGCATAGTTTTTTCCTCTTTCTGTAGTACTGTACACTACTTTGCTTCTCCTCCCATACCTCCCTTGAGTCTTCTGAGGTTCAAAACAAAACAAAACAAAACACCACCACCAACATCACAGGTGAAGAAAGTTTGAACTTTTTGAACTGGACCTTGTTCTAATCAAACTGGACCTCAGGTTAAGGGAAACAGTGCCTTTTACCACAACCAAAGGTGTAGGTGTCCCAAGAACCGTACAGCGGGCTTGAAAGGAGTCAAGCTGCAGGCAAGTTAGGACTTATTAGAAATACAAATGCTTGTGCTTTTTGAGGATCATTTTCTAACATAGTTTCTGCCCAGTCAGTTGACCTGTTTACGGAGACAGGTTCATAAAACGTCACTGCCAGAGAGCAGAGGTGCGGGAAAGGGAAGTCTGCGCTCACCGTGTTTTCTCCCAGGGAACCAAGTGTTGTTCTCCTTGGGTAAAATAATCTCCCAGATCTGAACTCCTGAGTAGTGAAACCAGTGCTCTCTGTTTCTCTGCCTTTCTCTGTCTCTAACCATCTGGCCCTGTTCTGGAAGATCTGCATCCTCATTTTCTGCAAATGGAACACTGCGGTGGAATCCCTGAGCTCGCAGGGGAGCTTGCATTCAGTTCTGTGCCCGGTGAAAGGGGCTGGTAAATGGTGACCATAGCTGACCAAATCCACGCAGTGGATGGAACACCTCCATCCATGTGAGTCTCCTAGATTCTGAGGGGTTCGGGGCTGGAGTGGAGCTCCGAGGTAGAGTATTTGCACAGCATGTCTGAGGCCCAGGATTCAATCCCTGGCACCAACAAAACAAAGCAACAGCAACAAAGCCAGACACGAACAACCAACCTGAGATGTCGGGTCTGTAAGGGGAGGTGAGCTCCTCCCCCACCTCCTTCGGAGACTATCTTTATATTCTGAATCAGTCAGTTGTTTTGTTTCATTACGGGATATATTTCTCTCATTCAGTGCTAATTTCATTGCTTCATTTAAAAGTTCCTCTGCTATCCCGAAGATGCAATAGGGACCCCAAAGACAATTATCATCAATTATTAAACCAGGGAATTTTTTTACAAAGTCGAGAGTAATGTCCCTTATATTGCTTCCTGGAGTCAGCCTTGAAGTGTGAGCCCTGGTATTTCTTTCCTTTCGCACTGGAGAAGTCACGTTGCTGACAAAACCGGAATGAGAGCATGGGGTTCAGGGTCCCCCAGAAATCTTCCAGCGAGGGAAGTAGGTGCGGCTTCCCTAAAAGGGAATGAGATCAAAGGGACAGAGGCATCATCTGGAACCTGTTTCCAGGATTCAAGTTATCCGAATGAAACCAGTTTGCTGGTTTTGTTTTTAAATGTATTTGAAAATAAAATCACTGAAAGCCAAAACTGAAGATTTATGGTGCTGGAGGAAAATACTTTATTTTTTAAAAGGAGGTTTAAGTCTATCTGCCAAATCTCTAAGTTAGTTTTTAGAATTTATGGTTAAAATGTGACATTGTTGCATATGAAAACCCACACCTTTAGTTTAGGCTTAATTTGTATAGTACTTTGCCCAGCTTTCCTTCTACATTATAATTATGTGTTCTATTCTTCCTGCTTATTGTATAATTGGTATTTTTCATTTTCTAATTTTCATAACCATTCTTTGATGCATACCTTAAAAGCCCAACCACTAAATGCACCATAAATACTTTTTTTTTTTTTTTTTTTTTTGAGACAGGGTCTCGCTTTCTAGTTCAGGCTGGCCCTGAGCTCACTACGGTGCCCAGGCAAGCCACCGAGAACTCAGCAATCCTCCTGTCTCTGCCTCCCAAGTGCTGGGATGACAGGCGTGAGCCACCTTGCCTGGCACTGTGGTATATGGTATTGATTGGTGGTGGGCGTGAGTCTCCACGCCCAGCCTTGTATGTGGTTTCCGGGGATCGAACTCAGGACCTTGTGTTTGCGAGGCAGGCGCCGGAACCACTGAGTTAACCCTCCGGCCCACCATAAATACTTTTATCATTCCCTTTTTGGTTATTTAGGTTGTTTCCAATGTTTTACTATTATAATGCTGCAGTGAGGGTTTTGAAGACTTTACCTCATTTCACCACTCGTATTATTTCCTTGGGACAGATTTCCAGAAGTAGAAATAATGGGTTAAATAGCATGTACATTTTTATTTCCCTGGATGGTTTGCTAAATTGTTTTTTCAAGGAATTATACCTGGTTAGGCAGTCATTAGCAATGAATGAGAAGGTTGTTTTCACTAGCATTGGATATTAATATGTATAATCTGTTGGTTAATTTAATAGCAAAATAATTTATTTACCTGGAAGCTTTAAAATTTTAAGTAAGCAAATATGTCTACCATTTCCTCTCGGCTTTCTCAAATTACTTTAGGCTTAGCAAGTTGTCTCCTTCCCCCTAAGAAGAGCGCGGATTTGCAAATGTATGGGGAACGGGCCTGGGCCACACTGCAGAGTAAGTAACTAAATCAAACCATCTGGAGGGGGATTGCTGGCCCCAAGTGACTCTAGCACTCAGCCAAGGCTGAGAACCTCTGGCATAGAAGGCAGGGATTAAATTGGCTTTGAAGGTAGAAAGTAAGAGGGGAGGTGGAAGCAGCAGTTTCCCTTTCAGTGAAGAGCTGTAATGGTAGTGTGAAGGGGTAGCCGGGCCACAGAAAGATAATCTTGAAGATGGAATAGGTGACCTGAGTGTGGGCAGAGGCAGGGGAAGGACCCCAAGGGAGACCTGAGGATGCAGGCCATCAGAGAACGAAAGGCGCAGAAAGGAATGAGGAAGACGACTTGAACCATGGCCTAGGAAGCAGCGATCGCTTGAGGGAAAAATATATGGTGATTTATAAAGATATGTGAAGGGCCAGAGATTTAGCTCAGTGGTTCCGGCGCCTGCCTCGCAAGCACAAGGTCCTGAGTTCGATCCCCGGAAACCACATACAATGCTGGGCGTGGAGACTCACGCCCACCAGCCATCAATACCACATACCACAGTGCCGGGCGAGGTGGCTCACGCCTGTCATCCCAGCACTTGGGAGGCAGAGACAGGAGGATTGCTGAGTTCTCGGCGGCTTGCCTGGGCACCATAGTGAGCTCAGGACCAGCCTGAACTACAAAGCGAGACCCTGTCTCAAAAAAAAAAAAAAAAAAAAAAGATATGTGAAGGGGAGAAGGGGTCAAAATGCAAGTGGAGGGACACTTGAAGGTGTGGGAGCCTGCTTTCAGAGGGACAGTCCCCTCCCGGAGTGGGGCCAGTGCAGCGGAAATGATGTGAGGTAACCTCTGCGGAGAAAGGGAAAAGACAAAATGAAAAGATAGTGTGTTGAAAGCAGCCGGTACCACGATGGAGTCAGTGACACCGTGCACAGCAGTCTCTGTTGAGAAATCAGGTGACCAACCGACGAGCACATTTAGAGGAAGACGTTACCCACACGGTCACACCTTCCACGTCTGTGACAGTGAGCTGGCCCTGTACATTGTTATCAGCCAAGGTTCAATTGAAAGAAAAAAAAAACACATTCTAGAAGGTATGAGAGGTTCTATTTAAAATGTGGGTTAGAACAAAAACAGTTCTGGGATCTGATGGAGAAGCCCACGTGTGACAATTCCCTGTGCAGCTGGCACTGAGGTCACCGTGGATCAGCAGAGATCTGGTGTGCCGTAAGGGGCAGACACAAGTAAACTGGACAACCAGGACCTGGCTGTCTTCCTTCTCCAGTCTTGACAGTGGGGTGACGTACAGAAGATGGAAGGGCCCAGTGTCACAGGTGTACACACAGCCAGCCCCAGCCAGGAGTGGCCAAAGCAAAGGAACAGGCAGGGGCCAGAGCCCCAGGCCAGGTGCCGAGCACTCCCCATGACTGTGTGAACTTCCTAGGACACTAATAGCTGCTGCCTCAACTTTACCTCCCAAAGCTTGGACAACCACAGAGGAAAGAGAATTTGGAGAGACTTGGTTTCAGTGGCTGAGTCCACACCTTAAAAAGCTACCACACATATTTCAAAAGTGTTTTAGCTGGGCATGGTGGCTCACACCTGTAATCCCAGCACTCAGGAGGCAGAGGCAGGAGGATTGCTGAGTTCCAGGCTTGCCTGGGCTACATAGTGAGCTCAGGGCCAGCCTGAACTACAAAGTGAGACCTGTCTCCAAAAAAAAGGGGGGGGTGGTTTAAAGAATCCTACAGACTTACATAGGGACCTAGTATATGAAATAGGCTGCAGACAATGTTTGAGTTTTAGAAGAGGATAAATACTGGTCCAAAGCTTATGGTTGGCTGAAAGCTGCATCTTGTATTCTGTTTGGAATGGTAGCATTTAGAGTTTGGCTTTCTGTTCCCACAGACAAGTGAAAACAGAGATGTGCTTTCTCCCCTGCTGCTGGTGGCGTGCATGCCGAGAAACCCGTGTGCAACTATTTTATAATGGTCACTGAGGCAAGAAGTTTGGAGCCAAAGGAGCCTCCAAGGTCTTTGGAAATGTAGCTTTAGCTGAGCATTTCCTCGTCTCAGTGCGCCCTCATAACCTAGATGTTCCGGGGATTGGGAACTGTTCCCTCAGCCAGGACCGCAGGCAGTGCCTGGTGTGACTGATTAACTCCTGTGTAAGGGTAGTGCAGCTGTGAATGTGGAGACTGAAGCGTCCAGGATCCTCATAAAGCAGCTCACATACTTGCCATCCAGTGGAGCATGGCTGAAATAACAGTTTCCCTGCTGAAGGTTTTGGGAATGCAGCGTCAGGAGGATCCCAGACCCTGTGGCTTCCGTCCTTCTTCCTGGCAGCTGCTGGCCGAGGGTGGGCAGCATCTGCTCTGGCATGTGCCATGCCTGCTTCGTCTTTCACCTGCGTCAAGCACAAACGCATCAGCATCAAACTCAGAGCTAGGCCACCAGGCCTTCCCCTCTACGTCTAGGCTCAGCGCCTTGGAGAGGGTTAGGTTTGTTAGGCTCAAATGTCATTCACTGTGCTGCTACAGATGTGCAATCAAGCTTACCTTAACAGGATCTGGGTTTGGTGGATTTTGTAAAACCTTCTTGGAACCAGGAAGGTTGGCTTCCCGAAGCTTCTTTCTATCCCATCCCTCTCTCTCTCTCCTCTTTCTTTCCTCCTCCTGAGTTTCCTTCTCCCACCCTCTTCTTCATTCTTCATTCTCTTTTCAGAAAACATAGCCAAGTGTTTGCTAGAATCAGGCTATGACGTGGCTGACAACCCCAAGGAGGCAGATAGTGCCTTCCCTGGGCACAGACGGACCGCACAACGTTGTGTGGTGTGCGGAATGTGACAGTGATCTGTCAGAAGGTGGGTGGATGTCAGGGCAGCTGAGTCTTACTAGCAGCAGATACCTGGTCATCTCCTCTGTTCTTTGGCTCTTACTTTTCTGCTTAAAGATCTTCTTCCAAACCCACTTGAGCCACTAGACTGTCTCTGAAGAAAGGAAGACCCTGGCAGCCAATAGCAAGCCTTGAAGTCTGACAATCACCCTGGGACTCCATCTCCTCCATGATGAAATAGTTCTCAAGTGCCAAATTCTCCTAACTTCTCGACTCTCCAGAAGGACTCAAAGTGAAGTTTCCAACACCCAGTTATAATCAAGGGGGCCCTAGGAGCTTATTAGAGGTGGATGATTTCAGGTTCCACATCTGTTCCACAGAAATAGCATCTGCTTCCCACCCTGCCCCCACCCCATGCTGAGGACTGAGCCTATGTCCTTTGCACTGATCTACATCCTTAGCCTTATTCATTTGTTTCTTTGTATATTGACATAGGACTTCATTAGGTTACCCCCGAACTTGCATTCAGCTGCTTCAAGCTGCCAGAAGGCTGGAACACACCTGCATTTTGACAAGATTCCAGATGCTTCAGGTGCCCAGTAGTTTTTGGGAAAGTCTACGATAGAGTTTTGTGCCTAATCTTGCACATATTTAAAAATCTTCATCTGAGAGAAGCAGAGGAAACTGAAGATTTGAGAAACCGATTGACCGATCTAACGTAACACGCCCGGAAGGAGAAATTTTTAACAGTTACTAGTTCAGAGCTCTTCTCACTGTACCCCCTCGACCTCCTGGAAACAGTCGGAAGTGTGGCAAGGGAGATTTTTATTTGATTCTCACCAGATATTAGACGTGATTCTAAATTACCTTTAATCTCACTAGATTTATGAGATCTTTATTTTTCAATACACCCAAAACAATTAATGGCCTTCAGACTCTGAATTATCCACATGGAAAATTGGAGTTTGAAATACTGAGTGGTAATTGGCAAGTGAAAAAAATGAGGGAATATAGGGGGACTCTCTGTGTGACACTAGACGGGTCCCCTCATCTTCTAAGGAGCAACGCTGGGCCAGGCCAGCAGTGGCGAGCCTATGGCAAACATGCTGCAGTGGGCTGTTTGTAGAATTGAAAGCTCTAAGATTGGCCATCTCTGATCTTGAAGGCAATTTTAAGTCTTGAAATTTTAGGCTTCTAAAGCCTTTCCTTAATATCTACTGATGATTTTTTTTTTCTCCTGAGAAACTTTGATTTAGGATCAGAAACCGTCATCTCAGACCAGAGTCTAGGGGACAGGAATTGGGGAGAGAAGCACGTTTTACTCTGATGACAGGGACATCAAACCATGTGTCCGGATCCTGCATCCAACCCTGCAGGGCAGCCTCAGCCCAACCCGCAGCGCGGCATCTCGGAAAACCTCCAATACCACTGTCCTGGAATTTCTGCGAATAACTTAAAATTACACTCCTTGCACCTGTCCCATACCTTTCCATTTCAGCTAGTAAGAAGAGAAGATGGTTGGGCCCAGAGAGTTGCCTACAAGGCCCACATCACGGAATGGGTTAACTGCCAGCAAATCAGAAACATATGGTATTCAACAAGCTTCTCTCAGAATATGCCTGTTTAATAATCTCGGGAATTACTGTTTCTCAAAACACTTGGGGCCTGTTAACAAATCCAAGGCCTCTGCTGTCCAGTTTAAAATATATTGTCAACATGCCACAGTCTCCAGGGCCAGATTAATGCATTTTTACTCTATCCATAGGAGCTTACTTTCCAACTGTCCCATTTGGGTGATCGTGACTCAGAAGGGGTCTTAGTAGCACTGGGTTTAAAAGACAGCTGACCAGTTATTCCTGAGTCAATACAGCTTAAAACAAATCACAAGCAAGCACTCCTTCAGTCACAGTGCAAAAGAACACACACTCACTGCTTCTATTTTCAGAAAATTAATGAACAATTTCAGTTATGGCAAAACAACCCTGGAGAACAAGGGTCAGTTTGCTCTTTTAATCAAGAAGCTTTGCCAAATATTTACTAAAATAGGGCAGACTCCTTGTAAAAGTATAAATAGTTTTGTTTCTTATTTAAAATAAAAAAGGTCCCTAGCACCTTATATGGTCTGGTCCTTTGATAGCCCTCGAGTGTTTTTATAGTAGGATTTCCATTGTGGTCTCTACTAAGGAAAAAAGAAACAACATTGCAGCCCAACGTCATAGAGAAATGACGCTTCACATAAAAATCTAATAGAAAATTGTGCAGAGTAAACTGTGAGGACTGTTGTCTCAGGAGGATAAAGCACGTGCTGCTGCTGTACTCAAGACTGGGTGAGGGCTGAAGTTTTCTTTAGCAAACACAACTAGTTGCTTACTCAGTTGGTTCCTTCCTGACAAAACGCCGGTTCTGCTCAGTTAACTGTTTTTCCCAGTGGGATTCCGGGCTCCATGCTCAGCACGTTCTATTATGCTAATTATGAGTGTCCCCTTAAGTTGGTTTAGGAACAGGGATGTGGCCCAATACTGTTTAATGGAAACTAGGAAGTCTGCTAAAAGGGTTTAGGGAGTTTGGGGAAGATTTCCTCGTTCCTAGCAAAGAGGAACAAGAAGAGAAAGATTGTCTCTAGGATGTTGACATATTTGAATATGAGGCTGGCAAAGCAGCAACCATCTTGCTTTGAGGCAAAGGGAAACCTGATACAGGGGTTGGGCAAGTGCCGGAGCCAGCCGGACAAAACAGCGGGGTCGTGAAGTCGAGGGCACGGATTAAGAAAAGAGAAGACAGGTAAATTGGCTCGGGAGGAGCTCTCAGTCAATACTGAGCAGGCACCCATTTATTGAGCAGGTTTTATTTATACTTTTTCAGAGGGCCAACATGGCCTCAAAAATGGTTACATTTTATCTTCTAGGGGAAGAAAAACAGGAACAAAGCATTTGGGAAATCAGTACACAAACAGGAGAAGGATGTCAACTAGTACACACTTAACTCTATTCCAATTTAGTCCTAACCTACACAGGAACAGGAAGGAAAACAACATGTTGCCAACTTGAGGAACAGAGGTCAGGGGTCCAAATCAGAGGTCGTTTACCTTCCCAGTCAGGCATCCCGAGGCAGCGATCCAGAGGTCGCAGATCATCTTGGGAGCTGGGCAGCACTGTTTGGTATAGTGCAGATCTCGCAACTGCTAGTTGGTGCAGCACCCAGTGCAGATCTCCAGGCCTGAAAAGTCTCCTCCAGCAGGGTCTGCTCCCCACAGGCAAGGTAAAGAGAATCAGTGAGAAACAGAATATAGCCCTGATACATTGCTTCTGGAGCCTACCTGCTTTTGGGTTTCCTATTATGTGAAATGATATGGAGATTTCCTTATTGTTTAAATCAGTATAAATTGGTGTTTCCAGATAACCAAACTATCCAATCCAATGTAATATAATTCCACACTGACATACATTCATCTTTCTATTTCATTGTCCTAAAAACTTCACCTCACTCATCATTTTTCAGAACAGCTTTCAGAAAGGATAAAATGTCCTCAAATATTGTAGCATAAAACTATAAATGAATCAGTGTCTAAATACTATCTCTCTACTGATTATAGTTTACTCCATTTTTATTTTTCAATAGGCAAATCAGAGTGCTATCCCAGGATCCTTTGTATAATTAGGTTAAACGTGTCAGAAGCACGTGTGATTCCAGGACTGCTCAAGTGGAGCCGTCTACCCTCCCGCACATACGCCACTCGGTCTTCTTTGTCCTGGTGCATGTGTGGTGCTGGGGATGGAACCCCAGGGCCTCACGCATGGTAGGCAAGTGAGCCACAGTGCTATCTGGGTTAATGAACTTAATTTGTTCCACAGTTTGGAAGAGATGGCCACGTTTGTGTTTGTGTGGGGAAGATGGCAATGGTCATGTTTGTCAGCCAGTCCAGAGTTTGCAAACAAAGACAAAAATTTGCCAAATGCTTCTGTTTGTGAATCAAATTGTTTGCAAACAAAAGCATTCATGAACTGAGGTACTGCTGTACATCTCCAGCCCTCCTCTATCCTTGTAGAAAATAGCTACAACTGTCAACAAATGGGGTGGGGGGGTGTCAAGGTTGGTCATTGAGATCTCAAACTCAAATTTTGGAAAAAGCTCCTTTGCCCATGTAAAAAGTAAATATGGATATCTTTTTTTTTTTTTTTTTTTTTTTTCTTTTTGGAGACAGGGTCTCGCTTTGTAGTTCAGGCTGGCCCTGAGCTCACTATGTAGCCCAGGCAAGCTGCCGCGAACTCAGCAATCCTCCTGTCTCTGCCTCCCGAGTGCTGGGATTACAGGCGTGAGCCACCACGCCCAGCATTATATGTGGTTACCGGGGATTGAACTCAGGTCCTTGCGCTTGCAAGGCAGGCGCCGGAACCACTGAGCTAACCCTCCGGCCCTCTTTTTTTTTTTTTTTTTTGAAACAGGGTCTCACTTTGTAGTTCAGGTTGGCCCTGAGTTCGCTATGCAGCCCAGGCAAGCCTTGAACTCAGCAATCCTCCTGCCTCTGCCTCCTGAGTGCTGGGATTACAGGCATGAGCCACCATGCCCAGCAAATATGGATATCTTAATAATAGACTTTCAAGTTTTCCAAATTTAAATTTGACATCAAATTGTTCCTTCTTCAGGGAATCAGGAGGCTGACATAACATATAACAGATATGCTCTATAGCTTCCACTTAGGATTTCTTTTTTCTTGTTATTACTTTCATTAAATGTTCATATATACAATATAAATACTCTCAAACAAACAATACAGTAAGAAGAGACAATGGGATTTCTAAAAGCATTCTTGGCCAATATCTGATGAAAGAAATTGTTAGATTTCTCATCTTTGAATATAATATTTGAATATAATATAATAATTTCCTTAATTTTCCATTTCCTTGTATCTACAAAGATCTGCTTCAGTATTGCCCACTAAATCTCTCCAGGGCAGTAATTACTGAATGTGCCAGTAACTCTAGTGAGGAAAGCATGGGACTTAATGTCATGCAGATCTTAACACTTAGCATCTAGACCATAAGAATGGTACAAAGTTCCCAAACAAAAGAGGATCTGGAAATATTCTTAAAGAACACTTAACATAATATCCATCTTCTTATAAAATTTTAGTGTACATACATTATTATTGGCAATGTAGTACCATGGATCTCTCAAGCTGATTCATTTTATGCCTGGTGGTACTAATTCTCTTTTCCTTTCCCTGATAACTATAATATTAGCCATCAATTTTATGCATTTTTATAATTTTATGTAGAAAAGCAAATCCATAAATTATAAAACAAACGTCAATTGTAATTTCTACATTCTTGCATTCTTACAACATCAAGAATGCCTCCAGTTGCCCTGACATTTTGGTATATGTGATCATGCTCTTTGAACATGTAAACACTGTAGTATGAACTCTCTTCAGAAAGAGTTGCTGTTCTATACAATCATAGAGGCACTTAGACTCTTGTACTTTTTCTTTTAAAGGTACAGTGCCTTCGTTGCAGACACTGCTTTGGGAAGTATGATAGACATGCTGCATTGTATAACACAGAGCCTGATCCCAGCTTCACAACCTTTGGCCTCTTTCTTCTGTTGTGACATCCAGATACAAGTCTCAAGACTAGGTTAACATGCGCCTTTATCAATTGCATTTGTTTTTATTTTTTATTGTACTTTATTTTTCGTCTTGTCATAACAGCTGCTCTGACATTTGTGAGGTGATGTGTCATCGAAGGACAGTGAACTTGTACAACTGAATCATGGGATGATGGGCTTCGAAGGTAGTGATCATGCTCTTTGGAGCGTACTCAGTTTGCAAAGTGCTTGTTCACCATTATTATACATGAACTTCTCAATAACCCTGTTAGGATTCAATAGATGGGAAAAACTCAAAGATTTAAATTACTCAAGTTCACAGTTGGGCAGAGCTGGCTCTGGAGCATAACCTTATCCAGGTTTTTTTCTGTGATACTGCTTGTCTGGAGGAAGGTGGCCCTAGGCCAGCATTACGTGGTGTTGAAAAGCATGTAGATCTGGATTCAGATTCTAGTGCTGCTACTTACTGGTGAACTTGGGAAGCTGCTAAGCCCCAGGGTCCTTGGTTTTCTCATGTGTAAAATAGAAATAATAATGTGTACAGCACTGACTTTTGGAGCCAAGTGTGTTAATATAAGAGGAGCACTAAGCAAGGTGCTTAGCATAAGCACACTACTGAGCAGTCCTCAGCGAATATTTAAGAACTTGGAATATGAATCCTATTTCTGTTGTTTTTAGTGCTATTCACTAAGATAGCCCATGAGCGCCAACCATGAAGGCAATGATAAGAAAACCCAAAGAACCACTCTGTCTGGCCTCTGTTCTTAACACAGGGCTCTCCATTGTCTGTGGGGTGTGTGTGTGTGTGTGTGTGTGTGTGTGTGTGTGTAGGTGTCTAAGGAGAAGGGAGGAAGAAGGGAGTAAAGGGCCCCAGTATCAAATTTGCCAGATTTTCTTGCATATTAATACTCATCTCGGACCCAGAAATTTATCATGTAGAATATTTAAATCCAAAAGAAAGTGGTGACATTTGGAAAATATAGAGAATGCTGCTATTGATTTCAATGACTTAATGATTCTAAAATGATTCAGCAATATGACTTGGTGATTAGAGTTCTGAGATTTACATCATTTGTTTAAAATTTTACAGGGCACAAATAAATAAGCTATAATATTTACATCAAGTGGCAGAAATGATAATAGGATAAGAAAGCCAGCACAGAGAAGAGGCTGTTTCTTATTATCATTCTAAATGAACTGGACATTTAAAGTGGGAATGGTTTCCTTTGTACCATATAAACCACTTTTACAATCCCCAGGGGTTGGGAGGTCCAAAGATACTTGGTCCTCACTCCAACCCTTTCCAAGGGTGTGACCAATCATTTGGTGGAAAGGGCCACCAAAAAAGGAAAACAGTAACGATGAGTACAGATTCCTGCAAGGGTAACACTGCTTTCTGAAGAAGGAACCTCAATAACTAGGTTACATTTCACCAGGGGAGTCATAACTCAGGCTCACAAAGTTACAGTACTACATTCAGTGCTCAGCTGTCTGCAAGGAACCCCTCACCAATGTGTGTGTGTGTGTGTGTGTGTGTGTGTGTGCGCGCGCGCGCGCGCGCTTTCAGTTTGTGGTTTCTTCAGATCAAGTCTTCCACATCAACATCTACCTTCCTCCTTCCATGATTCAAATCCTGGGGTGGGTTCTGGGCCCCCAATTCTGACTCCTCCTTTCTTCTAGGAGTTCGTCCTTAGAAATTATGGTGTCCTCTCTCTCAAGACAGAACCGGGTTTGTCTCTTGCTAGCCTCAGAGAAGCTCGCAGGACGTGGAGCTCTGTGTGACCCTTGAAAGATCTCTCTAACCTCTCTGCGAGGAGACAGTGAGTACTGTGGCCTTTAGGACACTTGCATAAGAGGAGCCAAGGAAGCATCACTCAAGTGATTCTCTCCAAGAGATCTGTTCTGAGGCAGTTCCTTGTCTCAATAGAGCACTGCTTGTTCACTTAGACAAATACCTCTTGCTCAAAGAAATGCAAGTTCTGCTCACCTAGATATACCTTTGTATTTAAAACAGTGACTACTCACAGTACATTCTCCTTCCATTGGTGTGATTTAATAGACTCTACTTGTCTAGTAATGTTTCTGAAAGTCTGGCCTATTGACTACTTCAGAGTCATCTGAGTTGTGTGTTAAAATGCTATCATGAGAGTTCCCCTCCTCGGGTTAATGAGTCAGAATTTCTGGGAATGGATACAGAAACAAGCATCCCATGTGATTTTTTTTTTTTTGCTTTTTGGAGACAGGGTCTCACTTTGTAGTTCAGGCTGGCCCTGAGCTCACTATGGTGCCCAGGCAAGCCGCCGCAAACTCAGCAATCCTCCTGTCTCTGCCTCCCGAGTGCTGGGATTACAGGCGTGAGCCACCACGTCCGGCATTGTGGTATGCGGTGTTGATTGTTGGTGGGCGTGTCTCCACACCCAGCATTACATGTGGTTACCTGGGATCGAACTCAGGTCCTTGCGCTTGCGAGGCAGGCGCCGGAACCACTGAGCTAACCCTCTGGCCCCCTCCCATGTGATTTTTATGCACACCAAAGCTTATACTAATCAAAGATTATTTGCCTTTTCTAGTATTCATTCCATTTACAAGTATTTACTGCATACCTACTATATATCAAGTATGGTTCTAGGCCATGGAAATGTATCAGCTAATAGTGACCTAATAAAGGGCACCGTCTAGAAGAGGAGATAATTAATTAGCACATTTCAGTATCAGTGGTACATGAGTCATGGAAAGAGTAAAAGCATAAGAAGAAGGAGGGAGTATTTTCAGTTAACGTGGTAGGGAAGGGGTTTTCGCGAGAGACGGTTGAGCAGAGGCCTGGAAGGGAATGAGTGCAAGTCAGCAGACACCTGGCCAGGGCTCCAGGCAAAGCAAGCAGCAGGTGCAAAGGCCCTGAGATGGAAAGGATGCCTGGCGTGTTGGAGGGACAGTGAGAAGAAAAACTGGACTAAATAGAAGGAGTGAGGGAGACAGGGATGGAAGGACAAGAGATCAGGCAGGCTGCAGAGGGAAAATCACAGAGGGCTTTGAGGACTCTGCTTTGCGGAGTTTGCCAAGGAAACTGCTAGAAGGTCTGGACAGGACAGTGACGCTGTCTCAGGTCTGAACGCATTCTGTTAGTTGCTGCATCTCTAAGTTCTCTCTCTGGGCATTTTCATGTGGTTCTGTGTTTGCTAAATGGAACTGACTGAGGCCAACAAGAGTGGCTCCAAATCCCGCTGGGGGTGTGTGCATCATTCACGGAATTAATCTACCTGGCATTTAAAGCTCCATCTCATTTAATCCTATGAGATAGGCACAGAGTTGTCATCCCTATTTGATTCATGAAAAAATTGAAACTCAGAGAGATTATACAACCTGGAAAGTACTGAAAGTTGATTTTCAAAGTTAAGTTTCCGACTGTAACCAATATGGCCCTCTGGCTTCTCTGATAAAACTACTGGGTTTCACTGCCCCTCCACGGATAAAAGTAGGCATAAAAACACTGAAGAGGTCATAAGGAAAAGAAGAAAGGGTGTCTGGATTAATGGCCTGTTGGGGGAAGGCTGAAGCAAAGACATGGATAGCAGCACTTTGAAGTTTCAGCTTTAGTTTTTCAATATTTTAGTCAATTCCTTCTTTATACTTGATCGTGAGTCATGTAAACCCAACCTCACGGCCCTAAAATGCCACCTAACCACAGAGAGTTAAATTTACAGCCTACAATTTCAACTGCTTGCTCTCTCTCCTTTAGCTGTATCTGACCACAGATGTATCCTGCTTTATTAACCACAGCTCAAAGTTGCTTATGATTTATTTTCCTTTTCTTCAAACTGATCTTTCTTTTGGGGGAGTTACCATCATACATAGCAAACCAAGATCTGAAATTAATTCCTCTACTTGGTAAAAATTGTTCCTCTTAGTTATCCAAGAAGCTCAATAAAGTCCTAACAAGAAGCAGCCTGCAACCTCAGGTGATGCCTTCTAACACAACTATGCAACAGTGAGTTAGTTGTCTTTTTAGATAACACTTTAAGTACCTTCCATTAGCCAAGAATTGTCTAATTGGAAAGGGTGGAGTATGAGTTAATTGCTGTTGTTGTTTTAAAGTTTAAACTATCAATTTGTAACCGCTTGTGTAACAGACAGAAAAATTACTAGGAGATGTTCTCCATGACTAACAGTGTAAAAGTTAAGTATTGGTCAGTCTATGGCTCCTTCAGTCCACTCCTCCAAGTCCTGCAGATAGTGAAGTTTAGCTAGTTGTTAGTGAGAATTTGTTAGCTGGACTGGTAGCAGAACTCTTTTTTTTTAACTCTAAGAAGAAAAAAAGTGAGGAAGGAGGCAGTGGAGACCAAAACTAACTTTGAGCCAGCTGTGTTTCTTCCTCGAGAGGGACCACTGAGAAGGTGATGGCTTGTTTAATCTCAGAAATGTAAACAGAAGGAAGCCTGTCACAATTAAGTTAGAATTTAAGCACTAATTAAGTCTGACGCAGTATAATGGAGATTTAGGCTTAGTAAATATTGATCCCAAATGGCTTTCCTTTCTTTATACATCTCAAATTAATCTTAATGTAAACTAAAGTGCATGTGTTCTTCTCACAGCAAAATGCGCTCCTATCTGTATTCCCGGAGAAGTGAGATTGGAAACCGCAAGGATTACATTTCCTGGAATGTATATGAAAGACGACAGCCTTGGAACAGGGCTATCTGTATTTCTGCAGTATGGCTTGGGGCCCGCACAGAGCAGCAGCAGATCGCTGAGGAATCATGGGCAAAATCTCACACACACACACACACACACACACACACACACACACTAACCCAAAGTGTTATAGACTCCAAGATTTTAAGATCTACTTTTTAAGGTCAATTACATAACTAGAAGAGTGTGCTAAAATATTTGGAAAAAAATTATAATTAATCTACCAGTGACTTTGGCCCCAGCTCCTGTTTCAGTCTACCTCTGCGAAGCTAACTGAAAATCCAGATTGCCACCGAGGGCACAGAGAAATAAACAGTTCCTAATGTTTCACAGAAGAGGAATTTATTTAACGCTGCTAAGGGAGCCAGGGACTGCCTAGATAACTTTTAGGCCATCTCTGTCATTTGAAAAATAAAAAATTGTGTCAGAAAAGTTAAGTTGTGGCTCTTTTTTTTTAAAAAATGTAAGCATGATTTAACTATACTATCTTCTTAGTTTTACTTTTTTTCTTAAGCAGTTGGCATCAGAGAGACAAGAAGAAAAAAAAAAGTCATTTGAAATAGTCAAGTGATTTTTACCAAACAGGAATTTTGTTAGACTGAATTGGTAGGTAGACCAAAAAATATTTTGGTAATGGAATGTATGGCATCTTAAATTTTATATCAAAATTTCAACCTCAAGAAGAGCCATTTCCCTCTTCTGGGACAGAATGATTCCTTGGAAAGCATTAGCAATTCTCTGAATAGTTTGAAGACAAATAGAAACTGAGAGAAAGTGAGATACACGGACTACTCTTCTTAGAAGTGGGAGGACGGAAGTTTCTTCTGAGAACCCATTCTACAGATGGCAGCTTAAGAGAGGTCAATCCAAGGAACCAGGAGGAATCAGCAGTGGGGGGAGGAGAGGGTGAGGAAGTGCCATCAGGACTGATTAGTGAGCAGCTGAGGTGTGGTGATGTCCCTTGCCGGGACGGTGGTGGTCACAGGAAGAACAGGCTGTGAAGTGGCAGGATGAAGGGCTCAGTGTGGGTGATGTCTGAGGCGTCTGCGAACTGTTAAGTGTGTGCCTCTGGAAGCTCCAGGGACCTCAGTGGTGCAGAGAGAGCAGTGGTGAGGATTTGGATGGAGAAGAGGCCTCGAGCACTGTGTGGGGAACAGTTCTAGTGGGACATTCGTAGTTCTGAACTCTTTTGTAGAACACCTACCTTTATGACTATGGAGTTGTAGATTCCTAAAATATTAAACATACCCACATTCAAACATGAACAAATACATATCCTGGGATCGAATGTTGATGGATTTGGGATTAATTACTTGAGGATTATTTCTGAATATTGCAAAGCAATATTCTTATCCAGCAGAAACCAGTTCAATGAATTTGAGACATTCTGGGCTAGTGTTAGTTGTGTCATTCAACTAGGTGTGTGATCCTTGGTGAATGAAAGAATTATAAATAGTGTCAGGAGATAGGAAAGTGAGACAATTTAAGCTAGAATACCTAGAACAATCCTAGCTTATGCTAAGAGGTTAGTAAGAGTAAGCTATTATTAATTAGCCAAAGCATGTGCTCCTGAGTGCTCTTGGGTCTGGTGAGAGGTCAGACACAACCAGGAAGCGCAGCAAGAGGTTTACAAAGCAAGAACCTCCTCAAAACACTTTCAAAACGGACAGCCACGGGTTCAGTCTGCTGTTCCACTGAGGGCTGAGGCCAGAGAACAGCCTTACTTCAGCCCCTGGAAAACTTCCTGTGCTTGGGAGAGACTGACTTCTCAGGTGCCGGGGGCCAGGAGAGCTGGCTGGCCTGTTCTAGCCCTTTCCTTCCAGTACTACGGGTCCACCTTCGCCATGGCCCTCCACTTAGCCACTTGGTCTCATCCAAATTGGAAGCTTACTCTACCCTCCCAGGGTCACATTTTGTTTTCTGAGATGCCCCTGGTATGTCCCTAATTAAGCAGTTTCAGTTCCCTGTCTGGCCTGTGGTTTCCAATGATAATGGCTGTGGCATCCAAAGGACAAATCCTTATTGCTGATGCAGGTCTTATTGCTGGCTTTGGGTCCTGGGAGTTGAGCCTGAGTGGACAGTCACTTAGCCTGAGGACACTGAGCTCAACCAAAGGTGGTCTGGGGACCCAAGCCGGGGACCCGCTTTTTCGGTCTACTCATGTCTGAGACTCTATACTTTTGCAGACATAGATTCCATTCCTTCAGTGGCATAGGTCTGTTATCCTTTGCCGATGTTGCTATTTGGCTCCCTGATATAATTCACTATGGACCCCAAAATAGGTCTTTCTTCTAATTAAGCACGAGTAGCCAAAGAATGAAATCTAGGCAGAAGGCCAGCTGTAGAGGTCCCCTGTTAGTGTCCAGGCCTACA
The DNA here is from genome assembly GCA_004025085.1 of Thryonomys swinderianus. Lineage (NCBI taxonomy): Eukaryota > Metazoa > Chordata > Mammalia > Rodentia > Thryonomyidae > Thryonomys > Thryonomys swinderianus. The sequence goes on along the minus strand of PVIC010020938.1, from coordinate 3,371 downwards.
CGAGAGGCCAAAGGTAGACCTTGCGCATTGCTCAGCAGGCAGCTCAATTTTTAGGGTGTTGAGTCCCAAAGCAATAAGTGATTCTCATCTCTGGGGATTTACAGGATTGAAGAATAACAACAACAGGATATATAAGTGGAAACTTCGATCTGCTAGTAAACAATCTCTCATAAGTTTATTTAAAATAGTAAATTCTATCATTTCAGTTTCTCAAGTGACTACTTCAGAATTGATTGACACTGCTTAATTATACTCAACCTTGCCAAATGTGTTTTTACGTGCCCTACCATGCCCTCAGGGTGCCCGTAAGGAGGGAGTGGGGCTGAGCTGTGAAACGTTACGGGACACAGTATCCATGCTGGGTCAGGTTGGGAGAAGAGTCCCACGGTCAGGATCCAAGGGAGAAATTTGGATACTTGAAGCAATGGACACTACTCATGCTCTCTGCTGAGGAACGAAGATGAGGCTTTATTTATTTATTTATTTATTTTTGCTTTTGAAACAGGGTCTCACTTTGTAGTTCAGGCTGGCTCTGAGCTCACTATGGTGCCCAGGCAAGCCGCCGCGAACTCAGCAATCCTCCTGTCTCTGCCTCCCGAGTGCTGGGATTACAGGCGTGAGCCACCACGCCCAGCATTGTGGTATGCGGTGTTGATTGTTGGTGGGCGTGTCTCCACGCCCAGCATTGTATGTGGTTACCAGGGATCAAACTCAGGTCCTTGCGCTTGTGAGGCAGGCGCCGGAACCACTGAGCTAACCCTCCGGCCCAATGAGGGTTTTTTTTGAAGACATGTTGGGAAAACAAATGAAAATAAACAAAGCCTGTGAAGTAGGCCGAACCCTCATCTAGTCATTTACAGGAACCTCCCAAGTGCTCCCGTCTTGCTGAATTTGCCTACGTGTGACTGGCTCTTTCTCACTTGGGGGACCTATGTTTGGGGTTCCCTGCTCTTTCCATATCCGATTCGTGGTGGATTTTTTTCCCTAGAGGTTTTGTGGTTTCTGTTTAATCCTGTTTCCCCAGGACTCTGGCCAAGTTCCTAGATTCATTTTACCTGCAGGGAGGGCAGGGAATGTAAACAGTATATGGATTTTGAACAACACTGTAAATGCTTTACAGACTGTGTGTTACAGGGAGTAGCTAAGCTGTAAAATTGGAATTAAACCAATGTGTTTACAGAAATGTGCCAATTGTAAAACTTTCCTGTTTTCTAAACACAGCCTTTGTAATGCAGGGCTCTGGGCCCTCAGAGGGTGCAGAGGAGTTGGATGCTGAAATCCTCTCTGGCAGCCTCCTCTGCGCCTCTGAGACAACATCTTTGGCTCCTTGGCTCCACAGGACTTCGGAGGGACTCTTCTTGTGGGGCGTGCAGCTTCTTCCCTGATTCCGTAATAACTTGGCAAACGCCTTTCACATGTGCTCTTGCACATGAGCGGGAAACTGCCCTCTCTCTGAGGTGAAAATGCTCCTGTCAACATCCTCGGAAGGCACATGACTTGTGAGTGATAGGATGGACTCCCTGAAAGCCCTGGGCCCACCCCACTGTGCCGGTCTCTGGAAAGTGCTTCACTGACCAGCCTAAGGAAGCAGCCCTGAGTCACTCTTTTATTTATTTATTTATTTATTTATTTATTTATTTATTTATTTTGAGACAGGGTCTAGCTTTGTGGTTCAGGCTGGCCCTGAGCTCACTATGTAGCCCAGGCAAGCCTTGAACTCAGCAGTTCTCCTGCCTCTGCCTCCTGAGTGCCGGGATGACAGGCTTGAGCCTCATGTAGTATGAGGTACTGACTGCCAGTGGGTGTACCATGTATTGCTGTATGTGGTTAACGGGAACTGAACCAGGGACCTTGCGCTTGCGAGGCAGGCGCTGGAACCACTGAGCCAAATCTCCGGCCCTTTTTTTTTTTTTTTAATTTTTATCTCTATTGGTACATTGTGTATACACACTGTGATCACACTCAATATTGGGAATTTGTACCAGTATATGACACAATTTAAGTCTCACTTTTTCCCATTCCCCTACCTTTCTTCATTTACTCCTTCCCTCCTTTTTTTCTTTTCTCTCCTCCTTCCCTCCCTCTCTCCCTTCCTTGCTTCTAGCAGCTGTCCTTTCTGAGTGGTCCACTCTGATTTCTTACTGCCTGACTTGGCTTATCCAGCCATTGCTTGATTCCACCAGTGGTGCATAAACTGCAAGAGGATCCATGGAATGAGCAGAGAAGTCTTTCATCATCAAAAATAAGCCAGACAATTTTAGTTTAGTCCAGACTTGGCCATTTGTTAGGTGGGAGATATTGAGCAAGATACTTAGCCTCCCTGAAATTCTGTTCCTCCAGGTGTATAATGAGGATAAGAACCTTTCAAGGGTGATAGAAGATTCAAATCTATATATTAGGTATATGCTAAATGGTAGGTGTTACTATTTGTATAATTTGGAAAACTATTTACAATAGTTCCTATAGAGCTTAAGAACAAAATACCCAGAAACAAGTTATATCATCTGGGATTCTGATAAAAACTGGTCAGAAATACATGAAATAGCATTTCAGAAATTGACAACAAGAGAGAGAAGTTCAACTCAGAGATCATTTTAACTCACAACTCACTGAAAACCAACCCACTGAAATTCAATTGTAATCCAAATTACTAAATTGGGCTGAAATATGCAGCTGGTGGGCCTATCAGTTAGGTGCTATTCATCTGTGAGGTCCTGGATGTGGAGCATACAGGGGCCGAGTTCCAAGATCATAATATCACCTAAAAATATCACAATATCACCTAAAAATCCTATTTTAAACTGTCTTTCCAATAGTCAGTCCCAAAGCTAAAATACCTGGACACTCTCAGGGTGCTATGTCTTCAGAAATGTTGAAGCAAAAAGCTTTAGTACCTTGAGGTAGTTTAGATTTGTTTTGTCTCCCCAGAGTCCCTGTAGTGGTAGTGTGGTTGGCACTGTGGTGATGGAGAAGCTGATGGATCCTTTAAGATGCAGGACCTAGTAGGGGGTTCTTACATCAATGAAGGCTTTGCTCTCAGAAGGAATGAAGATACCTCTAGTGAAATCCCTGCTAGTTCTCACAAGAGTGAGGGTTGTTACAGAAGCCTGGCCTGTCTCTACCCAGCTCCCTGGCTCCCTCTATCAAAATGTGATTTCTTGCTGGCTGTGGTGGTGCATGCCTGTAATCCCAGCATTCGGGAGGCAGAAGCAGGAGGATTGCTGAGTTCAAGGCTTGCCTGGGCTACATAGTCCCTGAACTACAAAGTGAGAACTTGTCTCGAAAGAAAGAAAGAAAGAAAGAAAGAAAGAAAGAAAGAAAGAAAGAAAGAAAGAAAGAAAGAAAGAAAGAAAGAGAAAAAGAAAGAAAGA
>PVIC010020937.1:0-29178 GCA_004025085.1 Thryonomys swinderianus | reverse complement strand
TCCCTCCCTTCCTCCCTTCTGTCAATATTACTTTATACAAGTCACTTTTATTGGTTGGGTTACAATATGTTTTACCTGCAGAGATCAATTTATTTCACTAATGTGTATAATTAGCATTATAGTGTCAATATTTTCCTATGATATGGTAATTGAAGCTTCTTTAGAATTTACTAAATGCTCGAGTCCTCTGGTTTTTTTTGGAAAATATTTATCACCTTTATCCATAAAATACTTGAGGCTTTATTCCTAAATATAGTCAGATTTGCCTTAAGATTTCAAAAATGTACTCTGGAAAGAAGTAGTTTACAATTTAACACATTTCTTGTGTGCAAAATACATTCATTATCAATTTTCCTCAAAGTCTTATCTGAACATTAATTCAAAGTCAAAAGTACAGTCTCATTTAAATATTATCAAAATATGTGACTCATCATAACACAAAAGTGTCTCCACTTGTGAAATTGGGAAATCAGACAAGTTGATAGCTCTAGAAAACAACTGTTGGAAAATAGAGAGAGGAAAAAAGATGAAAGTGACAAATCCCCAGAACGTTTGAAACCTAGAGAGAAGTTCTATAAGATCCCAAGGCTTGAGAACAGTCCATTTGGGTTCAATATGGTGGCCACCAGGCAGCAGCCTTTGCCCCAGAAGCTCTGTAGGAAAATCCTTCACTCTTAGCGATGTGGTTCTTTGAGAAGTTGAGAAATCATCATCCATATGGCTGTTAGTGACAGCCAAATGTTCTACTAAAGTGGAGGAGGAAGCAACCTTGCCCTTGGGGGTGTGATGAGAGGGTCAGCCATGATCATCTCTGAATCATTTTTGGGCCCCTAACTTTTTTGAACAATGGCACACGTCCACAGCTTTTCTTTATTTTGTCCTATTTTCTCCATTTCTTTTGGTCCTAGCAGAAAGTGTTTCTTCTAGTATTGTATAACCCTACTTTTTGTTGATCTGTCATTGTATGAAGCAAAATCAATATGGATGTTGCACCTGTGCCAAAACCTGTATGGAAAATATTACAACCCTTCATTAAACTGACCGGCTGATTTTATCACAGAACATGCCCAGTGACTTCTGGGGGCTTTTAAATACGGAAGTGTATGTTCTACACTAGTAGCTGAGTTTGTTTAAAGAAAATTCTTTTGGGGGAATCATTTTAAGCATAAAGACAATGGGTCGCTTTCTTAAAACACAAAGCCTCTGCAGTTTGCTAAGTGCTAAAGATGACCCAAGTATCTCTTCATAGGAGAGTATTCACTTTGTCTATATGAGAACTATGCATGTGGTTTATGTGGTTTGACCTCTGTAGGTAAATATCATTGGCTTACCAGTCATATTTGAACTCTACCAATAAAATTGCCTTTGATGAGCCAAAATTTATTAGGTCTCTAGTACTATGCTTTTGTAAAGAATTTATATTTAAAAATTGTATTTGAGCTGGGCATGGTGACTCACGTCTGTAATCCCAGCACTTGGGAGGCAGAGACAGGAGGATTGCTGAGTTGAGGCTTGCCTGGGCTACATAGTGAGCTCAGAGCCAGCCTGAACTACAAAGTGAGACCCTGTCTCAAAAAAAAAAAAATTGTATTTGAAAAAATGATTTTTTTATTTTTACAAAACTGTTGTTAACAATTGTGCAATTTTTTAGCCCAGCCTTTATGTAAAGAATCATCTGATAAACTTTTAGTTGCTTAAGAGTCTAGCAGTAAACATATGCTCTTTTTTATCAGAGGAGACTTATCTTTACTTAGATTTAAAAGAAGTAAAATGATGTCATATAATGCCTTATTCTTTTTTTTTTTTTTTTTTTTTTTGAGACAGGGTCTCGCTTTGTAGTTCAGGCTGGCTCTGAGCTTACTATGGAGCCCAGGCAAGCCTCAAACTCAGCAATCCTCCTGCCTCTGCCTCCCGAGTGCGGGGATTACAGGCGTGAGCCACCAGGCCCGGCACTGTGGTATGGGGTATTGATGGCTGGTGGGCGTGAGTCTCCACGCCCAGCATTGTACGTGGTTACCGGGGATTGAATTCAGGACCTTGCGCTTGCGAGGCAGGCGCTGGAACCACTGAGCTAACCCTCCGGCCCTAATGCCTTATTCTTCATAGATCAATATTAAACCCAGGATTCCCAGTTCAACAATCAAGTGTCAAGTAGCTTCTACAAATACTTTTTATTCTTTGTATTCTGTTTCTACTCTTAATTATTTTATTTTGCAATATCTTTAATCATTGGGTTTTTAAAAAAATATTTAATCAAATGCAGAATGGAATGTCCTTAAGAATAAGGTCAAAATATCATTCAACTTAGTTATTAAAATAAGTTAGCAGGTGTTGGTGTATTGAAATCAACTCAATATTTAGGCAGCCCCTCGTGTCAGTGTTGTTTCTGGCAATTGCAAATGGAGTATGAAATATAGCAATTTATTGCTTTACATTTTCTTAAAAATTCACCATCTACTAATATATGATTTCTTAAACCTCAAATAAATATTTGGGAAAATAAACCTGTCTTTGAAGGGAAAAACATCATTTCTAATAGCACAGAGTTTAAGAATGGGGACATGAAATTCCTGGTGACAAGCTATAACTAGAAAAAATGTCAAGTAAAACATTCAGCAGGTACAGTTTGTGCCTTAAGAGCTGATTGAGCACACTCACGTTCAAGCGTACACTGAATATTGCCATTAGGTCTTACAGTAAGTTTGTGTTGTCAGCAATAGCTTAGTGACTGATTTGTGTGTGTGTGACAAAAGCCAAGTTCTTGTGTGATTTATAACTAGAAGCCATTTAAGAAGAGACATCTACAAGGGATCGATGATTAATTATATTTTGCCATTTCATAATTATCCATACTTCTTTTTCTATCCTAATTACGTTCATGGCTGTGAGCTTTTCTGTTGTTGGTCTTTAATAAGATAATTAACAACTCATTATGATCCTGGAAGAAAGCAGGATAGGAAAGTGGAAAGAAGAGAGATCAAGTTTTGCTTTCAATTCCATTTTTCTTTGTTTTAATGTATGTGGTTATCCTTTTCATTCATCTGTTCTCAGGAAATACCTTTGTGCTTCTTTTGTAGTTGTTCCTCAGACATATTATTGTTGTAAGACTTATCATCTTCGGGTCTTGTTCATAATTTTTTTTTTTTTTGAGGCAGGGTCTTGCTTTGTAGTTCAGGCTGGCCCTGAGTCCACTATGTGGCCCAGGCAAGCCTCGAACTCAGCAATCCTCCTGCCTCTGTCTCCTCAGGGCTAGGGTTATAGGTGTGAGTCACCACACCTGGCATTGTGGTATGTGGTATTGATTGCTGGTGGGCGTGAGTCACCACGCCTGTTTTATGTGGTTACCCAGGATCGAACCAGGGACCTTGCATTTGCCAGACAGACACCAGAACCACTAAACTAAATCTCCAGCCCTTAATTTTCTTTAATGAAGATTTTATTTGAATTCTGAGGTCTGGTTTACTGTTACATTCCATTGTACATGTGCAGAAAGTCAGTCTGACAAAGAGGATTATGCTCATCATATTTGATTACATTCTACTTTTGTCTGGTATTTCCTGTTGCTGTTTACTTAAAAATGCATACTTTCTAAATGCAAATATTTCACACTACATTATATTTATGATATTTATTTAACTTGAAGTTTCAAGGCTTATACATAATTGTTATATCCTATTTTCTACTTTATATAATATTATCATTGTGCTCACTCATTGGAGGTTCGTGCACTGCTTCATTTTTTTCTCTTGTGTTTTACTTACTAGTTGCTGAATATTTTGATGTTTACCATTATAAGTATTTATTTATACTTTAATATTTTATTTATTTATACTGTATTTAAAATTCCACTGAAACTTAACTTTATATCATCTTGTTGAGATGTCTCTTCCCCCTCAATTTTGTGTTATCCACTATCATTTTTAGCAAAGTTGCACTTGACATAGAACTTAGTAATAATCATATGGTAATCCTAAAATTAAATAAATCATCATCTTTTTCTGGCACTTGGACACCTGGGGTGCAGAGGCATAATGAGAGTATTTTCACCATTTAATTTTAACCTAATGATTTCAAGAGTTAACAGTATAAAAAAGATGACAGTATAAAAAAGTTGACAGTATAAAAAAGAAGTGGGGAAGCACTAAAGAAAGCAATACAGTCTTACCTATTGCCCAAGTGCAGACCACCAATATCCATGAAGTTCATGCAACAGAACTTTGAATTAATTTCTCAGTGCACATTTTAACCATCCTCCCTACAGAAAACCTGGGATTTCCATGGCTCTTCACATGCTATTTAATACTGGCTTTAGAAATAAACCACAGCAATGTGTGGCATGCACTGTCTTTGTGGCTCCAAATGCACATCTAGGGGCAAAAAACATACAGTAATTCTAGGATAGTTTTCAAAGTGGATTGCACACAATATTAGTTTCCTAAAGTGCCCTAGGGTACAGGGCTTGGTATCATGTCAGACTTAAGCAGACTTGAGAGAAAGAGTCAATTAGTATAGAAATCTCTTTACATAATCTACTATGGGATTCCTCTCTTTCATCTTCATTTTTAAAAGGCTAATTAATATTCCATAGACTGTTTTGAGAAGGACTAGAACATGGATCATATGATGGGAGTAGGAAATGTTAATGAAGCCAATAGAGAATATTGATTTGCAAACTATTTGAAAGCTTTATTTATTGGTTCTTTCCCCTTAACATAAAGACATTAATCAAAAAGATACTTTCCTAGAAAACAGGGCAAAATTTAACAGAGGATATTAATCTATTTGTGAAGGCAAATGTGATTTCTTTTTAAAGCACTCTGCATATTTAATTATAGGCACAATATCTTAATATTTGCTGCAGAAGGATAAACAATAAGGAATCAGATTTTCCAAAACCAAATTTCTGATAAATGTTGTCTAGAAAAATATAAAAATTGTCAAAAATTTTTCCACTACCTAGAGGCTATGCCTATCAAATTATTATTTTAGGCAAAGGGTACTGTGCTGTATGCTCTAAGGGCCTGACAGTGGCTGGCAATGGACATCAACTTTAGCTCTAGGTCATAGAATTTGAAATATAAACGTAGCTTTCTTTTAGATACCATATTTATATAGAAGATATATTTATAAAGTATATATATAAAACATTGTATAAATACACCTACAATAAAATGTCTTGATATCTAGGTAATATCTAGTCAGATATCTTGGAGATTTATATACCTATCTTTGTATGACTTCTGTAAAAGGAAAGCATGTTATAAAGATGGTGCCTCCCAATTATCTGCATCTGTCTCTGGGATGCTTACCAGCCAGCTTTGTAACATTCCCATGCACCATGCTTTGCCCTTATTTATGGAGAAAAAGGACAAATTTAAAATTGTCCTGAATTGGAGAAGGTAAAAGAGATTTTGAGATCATATATTGTCTTCCCCTCATAGCTAACCTCCACAATTTTTCCTCTTTAAATTCATAATGTTTGATTTTCTGTTATTGTATAGTTAAGCTGCTGCATTTGCTATATTTGCTGGAAAGTTTAACTTGAACTCTGATGTTTTCCTCCATGGAAAATAAAAATAAACTTTCAGAAGCTGAACATATTTAGTAGTTTTGTTTTTGTTTTTGTTTTTGTTTTTTTGAGACAGGGTCTTGCTTTGTAGTCCAGGCTGGCCCTGAGCTCACTATGTAGCCCAGGCAAACCTCGAACTCAGCAATCCTCCTGCCTCTGCCTCCCAAGGGCTGGGATTACAGGTGTGAGCCACCATGCCTGGCATTTTATAGTAGTTTTCAAAAGACTTTCTGCAACATTGGTAGTTTCTCTAGCCAATGTGTACCATAACCAAGGGAGTATACTATATTATTTTAATTAATATTTCTGATGATTTTCTATTTTCACCATGTGTAGATATTTTTCACATACAAACAATTTGGCTTATAATTGTTCTACCATTTATCATATTGGAAACTGCTACCTTTTAAATCTAAATGGCCCCTTCCCCAATCTCTCACACATTCTTGGGTGGGCTTTCAGAAGGTAACTGGATTACCCATCAGTGGATTAATCCACTGGTAAGTTTACACATGGATGTTCCATAAAATGCAGGGCGTGGTTGGAGGTGGGTCACATGCGGCATGACTCAGAAAGGTTTGCTTTTGTCTTTAGCTCCTGCCTTCTCTATTTCCTGCCTGTATGAGGTCAACAGTTTGTCTCTGCCAAGCCCTTTCAGCATGCCTTTTCTGCCTTGGTCCCAGTCTACACTAGACTATAGACTAATCTGTGAGTCAAAATAACCCTTTCTTTCTTTAAATTATAGGTACTGGGCATTTTGTTCCAGTGATGGGAAAATGACAAATATAGTAAATGATACATTTTTTCATTAACTTGGATATATAATATATCCTCATTTTAGTATATTTGCAATTAATGGTATAACAGTAATTTGCAATTAAATAGTATAATTTGCAATTAACAGTGTCTTCATTATACTTATCTCAATTACATGAACTTCTACAATATATTTCCATTTACCAGGTGTTTTAAAATATATTTTTGAATAGAATCTTATATGACTTAAGTTTTCTAATATCACTCTGATTTATTATTATCATTACTATTATTCTTAAGACAGGATCTTACTTCACATTTCAGGCTGATCCAGGTACCCCAGGCTAGGCTGTGACTCATGAAGAGCCTCCTGCCTTGGCCTCCCAAATGTTGGGATTACAGGTATGTACCATGACACTTGGCATGTTTACTATCATAAGAACATAAAATTTTGATTTCTAGAGAGAATCAGATTCTATGGTTATGGTTTGCAATGAAAAATAATGGAATACTTATGAAATATCACAAAATTGCATGTTTTCCTTTTCTACTCAGTCTATAAGGTAATTTTTCAACATCAAATATTTTATAATTATCATCATTTCACAGAAATTAAGAAATAGCACCTGTTTCATATTCTAGTAATTATATTTTTAAAATAATTAAAATAGTCCTATAAATAAAGCACCTGTGTAATATAGATATATCTAGAGATCTTTATGCTGTGATGAAAATAATAGATTGGGGATGTAGTCCTGGTAGAGTGCAATGCATAATTTCAAATATTTGTTGCACTTTTTATCAGTGTCTTTTAATGACTGCTAAATCAGTGTCAAATCTTGTTTATCATTTTTCAACTTAGACATTAATTAAACATTGAGACAGTGTATTTGGTTATAAAATATGAACATGGAATTCTAAAAGTGACAGAATTATCCTTTTGTGTTTTTTCTACAAGTAAGTTTGCTTCACATAAATGGCTTTTTTACAAATTTGAAATGTGAATATATTTTATTTTTCCCAGTGAGTACACAATACACAATTCTTTGACAATACTATTAACCAAATTTTATGCCAATTTCTTTGCCAATCTAACATCAAATGAAACAGATTTTAGACGCTGTTTGGTGACTTAAACAGACTATAGTTTAAAAAAAAAAAAAGAATTCACCTATAAAACAAAGTATGAAAAATCTACCACGGCCACAAAATCCCTTATCTTGCAACACTTTCAAAGTCACAATAAATGCTTTTGAAATCATTAAGTTAAAGAAAACTAGTATGTCACTTAAAAATGAATGGTGTTTCATTTGACGTGCACAGTATAAAGAAACAAAATGAACATAACTTCACCTCTAAGATAATATGAAGACATTGCTTTACACCAATGTTTGTCATGAAGTTCTATAAACACAACATACAAAAAGCAGATGAGGAAACTAACATTAGTGAACGTATGGTTCTGCATATCTTTAATACTGACACACAATCACTTTCTGGTGGAGGTAATCCACAGTTCAGAGCTCATTGGCATTGTTATTGTTCTATTGTCAATGGATGATTACATAAATATAATGAGAAACAGGGAGGTGTTCCACCAAAGTGTAAACTTTGAACTAAATCCCATTGAAAAATGTATTTAAATCCCCAGAGCTTACAACCATGACACAGAACACTATGAAATCTGTTATTCAAAGCAAGGAAGCTTGCCATAGTTCTATTGCCCCTTGGCTGTGTGATACCTTCCTTACACGTTGGTCTTGACCGTCTTCTATTCATTCTTAAACTAGATTCAAATCCTGCCTAGGAAACACTTGTTTTCAGGCCGCTGCACTATCCTGTTTTCAATACAGCATGGCAAAGACTCGGGGGAGGGTAAGCTGACTCCAGTGCATACACCAGCATGCCTGAGATCAGCACTGAGACACAGACAGCCTGGGATGCACGCCTGCGTCAGGCACAATGACAGAACATCACTGCCTAGGAGAGCAAGATATTACTTTCTCTTCCACCCCGATTTCCCTCTGAACATACATGCTGCTCTCTTTTTAGATCTGCAAAGAGTGAGCTCAGTGAATCTTATATCACATTCATTTATCCAGCCATGCAAAGATAAACCAAGGGGGCCATTAGATAGGTTTGTATTCTTCTGTTGACATTCCGACTTACACTGATTAATAACTTTTACATACAGCAAGTTGGTGAAAGCTTTTAATTTTTGATATGGTTCCTGAATTCATATATCTATCACATTTTATCTCCCATATCAGGACATTATGTTTATTGGGTGCTAGATTTGATGAGTCATTTTATTTAAAATAAGATTTAGCACACAATATGGATTATTCTACAAGATATCCCAAGAAACTGAAAGGTCTGTATTGACATTTTTAAAAATTTTTATGTACTGAAAACAATCAGAAAGGTATGATGCAAAGCCCCACATACTCTACAAATCATCTGCAAAAAAGTATCACTAGAACTTTTGGGTTACTAATCATCCACAAGTCATTAAAGGGTCAAGGCAAGGTGTAATATGTGTAATAAACTGAAATTTTAAACTAAATTCAGCTACTGGGGAGCATAAGAGAAGAAAACCAATGAATAAAACATTTCAGAAATTTGCTTTTAACTGAAGGAAGGTGAAGCAAGGAGCTACACACAGAAACAAACTGCATCTTAGCATTGTGAGGAGTCATGTATTCATTTTTGCAGAAGCCTTCCACCTTTCCTGGTCTCTGTCCCAGAGAGAAGTCAAGCTGCATTAAAATTCAGGCACTGGTGGTAGAAAGTTGGTGGAGGGTTTAGTAAGTGTGTCTGGGAATTCCTCTTCTCTTCGATGAAGAAACAAACTATGTGGCACCGAGGAGATGATGGGCCCATCAAGAACTCTGCAGTCAATACTGCCCACGCGGATGCAGTCTCAGGGAACAGGACTGATGGGACATTTCATATGTCAACCCTGAGCTATGTGAGCCAATAACACACTGAGTGTGAACTGCCATGCAAGGGGTCCCCTAATTTAGAATTTATCCTGATCATCACATTGAATAGTTTTCATTCTATCAACTACAGAACAGATAGGAAAAGCATTAGAAAACATAGGCAGAAGCAATTGAAGATCATGTAGGTGGCACATGAGAAAATGTCACAGATGGAAATTAGGGAATCTTCTACCTTCCTGATTGACTATACATGTACAGTAGCTTAACATGTTCCAAAGTCACATGTTTGGAGGATATACAACTGATGCTCAGAACTTCATGTTCTCCAAGTTATGAAAACAAATGAGGCAGGATACTGTTATTAATGTCCACTTACAAGGTTTGGTTTTATTTAAAAAGTGTAATAAACATGCATTTTTCTCCTTTTCAATTTTCCTTTTCAATTTACTTATTCAAAATGGGTCAAACAGATTTTAACTGGTGGCCAATTTCTGAGAATGCACCATAAAGTAGGTATTTTGATAAATCTTCTTCTTGTGAACTGAACATATTCTGAACATTGCTTTTTTAAGCACTTACAATTTGGTTATACATTTGGTGGCACTGACTTAACTTCTTAATCAAATGAAATGCAAAACTGTATGTAGACTGCATAATTTTCATAAAAGTTGTGAATTTCAGTGATGCAGCTCTAATCTCTCTTGTGTATTGTACTGTACATGTATTAGAAAGATGAAACGAGATATTGCAATAGAATTCATATTTGGAAGCAGCCTGAGTATGTCCTAATAATAAATAGCTTCTTTAACTATTTGCTAGATACTCTAGAGTTCATTTTGTTTGTTTCCTTGGGGAGCTTGATGTTATATTCTGGTTTAATGAGTTGGAGAGATTAATTATGAGAATTCAGAAAATGCTATTTAAAAACTGTAATATAATAAATACAGCTCTTGTGAAACACCTTAATTTCTTTTTGCTTCTTGTAATTCTCAGGTGGGTCAATTACAACCACAGGTAAATTTGATTCCAAATAAAACTTTATCATTTTTAGAAGCAAGATGACTTCATCTTTGCTACTTCCATATTTTAATGCGTGCACAGTCTAAAGACCTAAACTTCCTTCTTTTGACCCCTCCTTTTGTCAGTGGTGAAAGGTATTTTTTTTCTGCTGTAAATTGACTCACTGCTCGATTCAAAGAAGACTTCGCCAATACCATTGTATCTTGCTATTTCTACACCCCCAACTGAAAACCATCTATCATGATTGGTTACACCAGCATTACCCAACTACCTTACAGTACAGAAACTCCCTTCACATTCAATCTTTCTTCATGTCATGAGGAGTAGAGATTTGTGCTTATCACCAAATAAAATTGCAGTGCAAAATTTAAACATAAAAGTTACACAATTAAAAGTTAATATATGGCACCACAGCCTATTAATTCACATATAGTACAACAGACCATTAAGAACAGACAATAATAGGAACAGAGCTAAAAAGAGTGAGCTTGCATAGCAATGCACAAAAGAAATTATATACAGAGGAAAATCCTTTTCTTCCTGGAGAGTGAGTTTTCGAGTTTTGTTTCCTTTCTTTTTTATATACTCCTGACAAGAAAGAGGTAAGGTGGGTGGTATACTTAAGAGAACACAAGTAAAATATCTGTGGGATATGTGTGGCTGTGTGTCTTTACATTGCATTTACAGTTTTTTAATAGTACATAAATAAAAGAAATTGTTCATTGCACTGTTTAGTGTCATCACTTCCATGAGTTCAGACCTGATGGTCCTTCAGAGCAGCTTTGAATGTCTCCTCTCAGTTACTCTGGAAAGAGATTTAAAAAAAAAAGCAGTCAGAAATAATGCTCATATTGAAATTATTATTTTTTTCTTGAACAGTACAAGGCTACTCAAGGCAGGCAGAGAGCAAATTAAGATAAAATCATAGGGAAACAAAGCTTATGTATTTAGGGGGTGGGGGATTGTGGAGTGGGTAGGGGAATGGGGAAAAAAGAATTAAACCATGTCATATACTGGTACAAATTCCCAATAGTGAGTGTGGTCATAATGTTTATATACAATGTACCAATAAAGATTAAAAGAAAAAAAAGATAAAGTCATCAGATGCTAGGAGTTTTTGAATTTAAATAGTTTTGCTAGATGGTTTTGAGCATGGAAAGAAAGATAAACATTGTAGAATTTTAACATTTAAAATGCAAAAATAGCCAGGCATGGTGGCTCACACCTGTAATCCCAGCACTAGAGAGGCAGAGACAGGAGGATTGCTGAGTTCCAGGCTTGCCTGGGCTACATAGTTAGCTCAGAGCCAGCCTGAACTACAAAGTGAGAGTGTGTCTCAAAAAAGAAAAAAAAAAAGAAAAAATATCTATGTTTTACATTCTTGTGACACATCATTGTTTCACTATAAATGCTAAACAAAAATCTATCTATAAATTGTGTGACATTATTTATAATAATCATGTGATTACTAATAGACCAAAACAACCTCAATTAATAAAATGTTAGTTTGAAATATTTTGCCCTTTCTTCATCTCATACAATCTCTTAAACAATATGTAATGTGAAAATAATAATAACCCTATTTTTTAACACAAAGAAACAGAGATAGGAAAAATAGTTTATTTCCCATATCACATGACCAGTTAAGTGGTTAAGAATATTGGAATCCATGGCCATTCTCTTCGCAGTGCATTTAAACTGAATTCAAAAAGTCATATAAAAATACTAAAATACTAAAGATTCTGACATGAATTAGGGGAACTATAAGTTGCTTGATTACCTTAACAGAAAGAGATTTCTCTTTGATACACTCTGACATTTCTATCTTTCTGTGACATAGAATCTTACATTTAAAAATTCTTTAGAGTAACTACCAGGGCCAATTCTTTATTTGAAAAGATTCATTCATTTATAATATACATAATTATAGTCAATATATCACAAATTAATATATATCAATATATCAACCTTTCAAGGTAGTATCCCTGAATTTTATAAATAAATAAATGAAGAGAAACTACAACTGGAAGCATTCTTAAAGATGCTCTTTAAAACTGCTAAGACTGCCCTCAGTTAAAGGTCAAGAAAACCACTAAGTGGACTACATACGAGTTGTAAGTACTAAGACCAACTCTCTACATTAAAATAATCTTTGTGCAACCTAAATCAACTTGAACTATAAATGAAATAGTTGCCAATGCCAGCTATAAATAGCAATCATCTAAGTTATGGTCAAACCTGTTCAACATTATAATTGATTTTTTTCTCATAACTCAGCAAGGTTTTTATTCTCCTGAGTTTGTTTAGTATGGCAGTTTTAGTGCAATATTCTCTTTGAATCATAATAGCCTTTAAATGACCCAGAGCACTTACATAATTCACCTGTAAACTGTCCTTGACCATTTGAGCCCATGTATCCTATGTCAAGAAGGTCGCTGGCGTTGCGTTGGTGGCTTCCTCTCACCACCTCGGCTTTCCGAGGCCCAGTGGACCCTTTAGAAGAAGACGTTCCAGAGGAGCTATGGCCCCCAGGAGACGGGAAGCTGGGCTTGCTGTAGGGCACCAGGGTCTCCTCTGAGAAGAGAAGACACAAAAGGCTAAATTGAACTGCAACGTGGGGCAACGGAAGAAACTTCACTCTAATTATTAGGCTCAGAATGGACCATTTTATTATTTCATTCTTCAGCAATATTAAAATTAGGAGGTTTGCTCAGGCCCGGATATTAAAGGAATTTCTGTGCACAAGCAACATTTCCTACAATAGGAACCGAAACAGGATTAAATTAGAAGAGATCTTGGGATAAGTATATGATGTCATATACCATTACCAAAATTTAAATTCATTATACAAGAGAGCTGCATACAATGAACCATAGTCTGCTTAACACAAAGCACATCTGAGAAAAGTTTTTGTAGTTCAGTGAGGCTCCAATTTAATTTTCCCATTAAGATGGAAAGAACATGGGTTTTGTTTTAGTTTAAATTACAACAACGTTTTCTCAATCAATTTAAAGAATTCTGTACTAGTTAATTAAATAAACCTTTTAAATTTCTTTTTCTTGTGATATAAATATATTAGGAATACTGTGTATTTAAAAGAGAAATCCATACATTTTAATAAATGTGTTACTATTTTCTTAACATATTGTCTCTATGAAATGACTCAAGTTGCATTACTAAATAATACTTTGAAACTTTTTTTTTTTTTTGCTTTTTTTTGGAGACAGCGTCTTGCTTTGTAGTTCAGGCTGGCCCTGATCTCACTATGGTGCCCAGGCAAGCCGCCGCGAACTCAGCAATCCTCCCGTCTCTGCCTCCCGAGTGCTGGGATTACAGGCGTGAGCCACCACGCCCAGCATTATATGTGGTAACCGGGGATTGAACTCAGGTCCTTACATTTGCGAGGCAGGCGCCGGAACTACTGAGCTAACCCTCCGGCCCGAAACTTTTTCTTCTCTTCTGTTTTCCTACCTCCATCCCCACACACCTCCTCTCTAATTTTTTTTTCTAGGTATGTAAACCATTATTAAGTGATTTGATAACTAAAAAATGTCAACTGAATTTATTCTTTCTGCTACATAGCATTTAATGACAGAAATTACCCATTTTTTTTCCTCTCACAGCTAGCATGGTGTAACCTTCTTACCTGTTTCACTAGACCTAGATACCTACACTGCTATATTCTGACCCTTGCACAGATTAAGTGTTCCAAACACCTGAGAACAAGTTGTGATAAAATATAACTATGGAAAGGATGGGGAGAGGACATATCTAGAAGAGATTGAGTCAAAATGAATAAATGAATGAATACAGATAGATTTTCAAAAGGTCTGCATTAATATATAAGTATTAGTACTCATTCAATCCTCATGTGAGATGTTCCAGAAAATGCATTTCTATAACAGGCTTAATAACCCACCCCCAATAATAACCAAGCAGAAAATATGGCATTTATATTATATCATTTCCAGGAAGCTTGATTTATAAACAAGAACATTTTCTTTCCAATAATTAACAATGGATTACATTTAATCAGTTGGAGAGGGAATATATCCAATCTATGCTTTTCCAACATGAGGACTCTGATTGGGCCCTTATAATTTTATAATTATAATCAAATCACCTACTTGGCTACAGAGAGTTCTACTTTCAAAAGATTTGTTACTTCAGTCAAAATGAGCAAACTTGAAGTAACTGAACTGACCTGAACCTGACACAAAGGATGAACTTTAGTAGTCTTAAAAGTACTCAATACAAATATTACAAAGGTATAAAAAGTGAACTGTCTCCTGTGTACTGTTGAAGGCTGGAGGTCTCTTGGATTCAAAGACTCTCAGGATAAATTAATTCCAGGAACAGTCCCCATGGGAATCAGCCATAAGGCTGAAGAATTCTAACTCAAATTACTAATTAACGGCAAGTGTATTTCCAAGGGCTCAAACAAGTGCCATTTCTAAGATACTTGGTAGAAAAAAACATGGTAACAGTCCACACTTTCTTGGGACTGTGCAGAACACACCTGATCCAACACCTTGTTTGTGTGGGGCTTTCCATGTCTCTTCTTGGCGTTCTGTGGAGCTTATCCATTCCTGCGTTTGTCGCTGCCATTCTAGAGAGGTTTTAGCTGGACACTCCAGTGAGCTCTTTGTGTCTTCTAAGCTGGATGCGTGTTGTCTCTCTAGAGAGCTTCCTTTTCTCTCTGTTGAGTTTTCCACGTTACCAGAATGCTGGCTCGGGCCTATTTGCTGCCTTAAACCCTGACCTGGCGGGGGATCTGGTGGTGGTGGAAGATCTAAAAATTTCGAATAATGTTTAGAATGGACTAAAATGTAATAAAAAAATACAAGTTTTAGTTCAAGTTGAAAAAAATACCGTTGCCCTCATACAAGTATCACCCATGCAAAAGAAATCTGGGGAAAATAAAGGTCAGTTATTGATATTCAAAAAGTGCGTTATTTATCTCAATGCCATCTTCTCACCACAGCATCACTGATACAAATTTGACTGGTTTTATGCAATTGCCAAACATGGAAAATGTTTTCAAGTGCACACTGAGGCTAACATTCAAGGTTATAGCACAGTTATGGTTTATTTCAACTCACTGTCAGGCACCTTCAAAGCAGAAACGCTATGGCAAAATAAGATAACTTGACATGCTAGCATCTGTACTAGTAAAAGTCTCTGAGAACAAACCTCTCCTGCCAATCTCCATAGGAAATTTCACCCCTGGGAAATTAAGAACTATATGCCATATCACATGCGGCATATGATTGCCTTTACCCTTGTATGTGGTACAGTTAGCGATAGTCAAAGGGTTAAGCTAACATTTATTAAATGCAATTAACATTTTGTGTGACAACCAATTCTGGCTATTCATTTCATGAGTCAGCTAATGAGTTACAGCTAATATATTATAATCTTCTAATGTATTAATTTTAATAAGTAATAACCAATGCTCAGACTATGGAATACATTGTTTGTGGTGCTCGAGCTGGCAATAGAACAGAAATTTGAGATGTGGTGGAGTACATAATATTTCAGAAAATCTTTTAAATTTAAATATTGCATATGAAAAAATTAGAAGTTCAAGTGTCAAGTATTTTTTCAGATCCTTTAGCTCTTCAGATCTTTATCTTTATAATTTTAATATCTGTACTTGTGAAACCATAGTTCCTTCCTACTTATAGGTGTTACACTAACACTGAAACAACTTTGTTGAGGAAATCAATTCTTCTAAATAGGCATTTAAGTGAACTTATTAGAAGTTTTCTATGCTATTTCAAAATCGTTTATCTTTAGCGTACTGATAATTATATTATTTGTGCATAACAACCATATATACATACTGTACACACGTATAACTCTCTATGAACAGGAAGACAGAAATGAGCATCTACTCTGGAAGTCTCTAAATTGAAGGACTATTTTTAGTTCTTATGTATGTCCCCATTTCAGATTATGAATTTATTCATTATTGAAAGAAACAGGGTCTCTGAGAAAATGAAGTTTGCATTTCAAACATTTCTTCCAAAATGAAGAGGTAATACAATATTGAGATATGTTTGTTATGTGGACCAGTGAGTTTGGTATTTATATTCAACACTGATTTCATTCCCTATACATTATTATATATGCAAATTGATTATTTGACTTATTGGATTTAGACTGTCAGTGAAGAGAAATTATTGTATTTGCTTCCAAACTACCATATCTTGTCATTGATTTTTATCCTCCATCAGGGCAGCTTAATTTCCAAAATGGCCAAACTCTGCTTATATCAACTAAAATTCTGGTGACTATTTAACCTGAAATTATGTAGCTTCATAATGAAGTAATATCCTTGGAGATCATATCATCTAAGAACAAAAGATATTGTATGCAAAACTGAAATAAATTAGAAAGACACATGGGATAATAAATGATTGTAGAAAAAAGAAGTATATAATCCAATACATTTCCTTAAATTAAATTTATCATTCAATTCTGTGTTGATTCATTTCAACTAAGTCAATTTACTAAAGAGTGTCTTCCTGGCACACTGAGAATTAACTATTGTCAAGCAACAACAGTCCCTTGAAATACATGCCATTTTTATCTTCAATGTTTAGGTAAGAAAATGGGGCATAAATAAATTATCTCCAGTCTGGATCTCTGTTCCAATGAATTTCAGACCTGTATAACCAAATACACTCTGGAAATTCCACTTATATGCTTCTCAAATTTCACATATCAAAACTGAGCTGCAAGTTGTTGTTTATATATGCTTCTTCTGTAGTGTTTCTCCTCTTAATTAGTGCCAATTTCATCCTGCATGAAAAATACTAAGTGATTTTTAACTTTCTTCCTTATAATCTACATTAATTTCATTAAGAAATTCTGCTTCAGAATTCATGCGTTTTCATTGCTTCTACTAATTCTACCTTAGCATGATCCGACATCAACTACTCCTTACATTGCTCCCAGATTTTATGTGATCTGAACAGATCGCACTTAATATATACCAACACAATTGCTCATGTGACCTTTTCAAAATAAAAATATACAAATGATGCCACTCTGCCTTTTACACACACACACACACACACACACAACACATGCACACACACACACACCCCTCTCTAGGAGTTTCCCATTCAAAATACAACGGTGTAAAAGTCCTCACACATAGGCCTTTATCTGCTTGCCTATGTTCTTACTGTGTCTTGCTGCTCTTCCTGGTGCAGCCACATTGCTGCATTTTTATCCCATAAAACCCAGTCTTTCACTTGCTGATCTTATTTCCTAGAATGACATTTCCTGAGGTACCAAGTATTACTTTTTCATCCATATTCTTTAAGTCTTTTCTCATATGTCAGTTTGTGGTGAGGTTTTCCCCCAAAACCCTACATAAAAACAGCTCCTCCTGACCCTTGAATTTCTAAACTTCCATCCTTTTGTGTTTCCCATGGCAATGATCACCCTGTTACATGCTTTGTCCTTTCACTCCCCACTAGCATGTAAGCACTAGGAGACCAGGGAATTTGTCTATTTTGTTTCCATTGCCTATCATATGATATATGTTTAATAAATATTTAAATGAATACTTTAATGAACACAGGAATTTACTCAAAGGTCAAAGCTAGAAGATGGCAAAGCTGGGAAGTACCCCTTTCTCTGAATGAAGCATTCATAACCAAGGGAGGGGGAAAAGAGGTCAAAGGAGGTGGTCTAGGAAAAAGAGTTTAATGCATAGAGATCTTTCTTCAGCATTGTTGAGTGTACTGGCTTCAAAGACTACTGTTCTACTTTGTAAATAAAGACCTGTATTCAGCAAAATTTAATAAATACCCTATAAAAGAGAATACTCCTTAAACATGCCTGGATTTTTGCATAGGATTTTGAGAACAAAGAAAAATATTTCCAGTCATTCCCAGCTCTGCTTACTGGACACAGAGGTTACTTTCCTACCCCAGAAGTTAGTTCGAAACCATGTGGAATTCTTGCCAATAAAATGTAAAAAGTGACATGTGACACTTGCCATTAAACCTTCCAAACATCATTCATGTTTTTGTTAAAAAAAAAAAAAACATAATGGTCCAATCATGAGAATGACAGTATTCCCATACTGAAGAGGTCTACATACTTAAATTACTGCTCAGTGGAGAGGCATGTGACCTTGGAAGATATCATGTCAATTAGAAAGAAATTTTAGCTGTGTTAAGGCTTTGAGGGTTAGAGTTTGTTTGGTGAAGCAACCAGAAATAATTACCTTAATTTATGTAACTATAAAACAATATTATAAAATCTATAACGCAAAAGGTTTTAGTGTAATGTTCTACAAAGTGAAAGTTATTAAGCACAACCTTCTCAGTTTGTTTTATGTAAAGATACTTGAAATTACTTCTGATATATGGATTCTTATATAAATGTTGTGGCATGAATATTACAAAATAACAATATTCTTAAGAACAATTTATAAGGTGATGTTTAAAATAAATGTTTCTGCATCACACTTAAAATTTCTTTAAGTTGCATATTTGTGAAGATATAGAAGCCAAAATTTCCTTTGCAATATCATTATTTCTGAGATATACCTACTATCAACACAATATATCATAATTTTTAGAATAATGGCATATCTGAACATGTAAGAATCTATTTTTGTGATGATAAGCAATACATTGATAATGATTTAACCTGGAAGTAAATTGTTTTATGAAGATAGAAAAATCTTGTAAGAAAAATATAAGAAGAAAATCCTCTATTCTATTGATTCAGATTCTATATGATCCACATATTCTAGATACTGTCTTTAAATTTTCCTAAAAAACAAGGAAAATATTCAAGCATTTTTTTCTCTTGACATGATATGAAAAAGCAGGAAAATATACAAAATTTTTATACTCAGATTTATAGTTACCATATCTATGAGAGAGTTCCTTTTATTTCGAGAGAAAATATCAATAACAGATTATTTAAGTATTTAACTAATTTTTAGCATCTTAGGGAGAAAAATAGTGGTAAACATTTTTGTTTACCACAGGATAACCATTTATAAAACCTTTTTTAACAAAAACCTCCATTGTAACCATAACCCTCATATTTTATAGAAACTGTCCAGAAAAAGCAGAGAAACCAGCAAAATTAAGTGAGCTCAAAGGCTTTTACAGTAACATGTTTGTTTTCTTAAATCTTCTTAGCAGTAAAATGTGACAAAGAAAATTCAAAAATGGCTGCCAGACAGTGAAAGCTCCTACCTTGAACAAACAACGTTTTATTTTTCCAACTAAGCTTTAAATCTAACAGTGCTAAGGATTAGCTCTTATCTTCTACAAGATGGATATAAATATATATATACACAAGATGGATATATAGATGGATATATATCTAATATACATACATATATATGCATATATATACATATATACATATGTATACATAGATGGATATATATATCTAATATTCATACATATATGTATGTATATTAGATCCACCCACTGAGCTTCAAAAACACCCATAACTGGGTTTACACTGGAATAATTTGAATCTCCAGGATATATTTTTCAGATTTCTGTAAGAGGCTCTAAGATTCAGTTTGGATAAATCCACTCTTTTGGTATTTAGTAAAACATTATTAAGACAAAATATATATGGCTGTAGTGGAAGGGAAAAGAAATTTGCTATTGGGTCTAACATTATATTGGGCAGTTAAAAACATTGCTAATTTTTCTTAGAAGAAAACTTAAGGATAAATACTTTATTCTTTAACAGATATAAGAATTATTTAAGGAGAATTCCATAAGAATTATGGGAAATAATTGGGGAAAAAGTGGAGAATACTTTGTGTTCTGTGGAACTGACAAACAATAATACTGTTTTCTGAAACTGATAGCTTTTAGGTAAACATTCAAAGATCACATTATGAATAAAAGTAAAAATATTGAAAAAGATCAGCAAACTATAGCCCATAGGCCAATAGCAAGAAGTACCTGCTTTGTCAATTAAACTTTATTGGAATTCAGTTAAACCCATTTTTTCTTTCTTCTTTTTAACTTTCAGGTAACTATACCCTGTAACAATGGCAGTATTGAGTAGTTGAGTTACATACTATATGCTTCCAAAGCCAAGAAAAAAGAAAAACAACACTATGTCAATTTTAACAGAAAAATTAATTACTGACCCATTATAATATCTTATCTTCTAACATAATGGCACTGGGAAGCACAGGGTTTGAGTGGTGATTAGGTCATGAAGACAGATTCCTCATGAGTGGAACTGGTGTCTAAGGACAACACACCCTACATAGATCGCCTCCTGCATGTAAGAACCCAGTCAGAAGGGATGCAAAAGAGCCCTCGCCAGGCGCCAAATCTGTGGGCACCTTCTAGACTTACTTTCTGGATTCCAGAACTGTGAGAAATACATTTCAATGTACGTAAGGTTACAACAGATATCAGAGTCCAAACTGATGTAAGACATCTACTTCAATTACATATGCATGATTTGAGCCCTGAAATCCTTGGAACTGAAAATTTATTTCAAAATCTTTTCCAAGAGCAAAATATCATTTGAGACATGATAAGTTAATATTGTAAGTGTTCTGATACTATAACAAGTTCATATCCGGTTTACATTTTCTTTTTTAATTTTAAAGTTAAATGTTTACTAAAAAGCCCTATAAAAATGCCAGAAGAGTAGAAAAATCAACATTGAAAAGTGGCATGCCATATCCTTCCTGAGGAATGGTATCAGAGAATTAGTTTCACGTTGTTGAAAAGAGGGTGTTTTATTTAAATAAGACCATATGGTCAGGTTCTGCCTTGTTATGTCATGAAGCAATGCTTGATCTATCGGAGCTATTTTCATGTGGGCTAATGACTGCACAGAGCACATATCTTTTGTAAATAGAAGAGAGTAAAGGAAATGAACCTACCATCTGTCATTCCTTCCCTTCGATGAGGCAATACCGGCTGTTGGTCCATTCGCCCTCCCTTGTGTTTTTTGGTGGGCCTAGGCCTCTGACTTTGATTCAGGGCTGCAGTGGTGTTACTGTCAGTAGAAAATGGGCTGGTGGGTCGAGGCCTTTGAGAGGAAGTAAAGGCTTTTCCTGAAAAGAAAAAGAGGGAGTGGAAGTCAGAGAATATTGTTAGAATGACAAATACTTGATTCTGTCATGTATTTCTGCTCTTACTAAAACTAATCTATGATTTAACTATAGATTCCCTTTGAAGATATCAAATATTGATGAATCTATACATGATCCTGATGTAAATACTTTGTCCATTTTTTAATAAATTGAAAATACCCCACCAACCAAATAGTATTTCAAATAAGTGAACATAACCAAATCCACCAACCAAAAGCTCATTATTATTTATTTTTATTTAACTTCGACAATTTTAGTGATATATGCAAATTCATGTTGTATGTATTTTTCTAAACTAAAGAAGCTATTCTGAAATAAAATGTACACTGTTTTTTTATTTATTTACTCAAATTTTATCCATGGAATGTTATAAACTCTATAAACTGAAAGAACATCATAGTCATTACATTTGAAATGATACATGAAAGATCTACTCAGATACGTATATTCAACTAACCTTATAAAAATATCTATAATGTATTCTGGTTTAGTTTCCTAGCAAAAACAATAACATCAAGAGTCAGCAGGTTAAAATCACCTTGCATATCCAAAGTTTAACAGGCATTTTCTGAAGAATATTATTGGTATCTGAGCAGTTTTATAATTCTCATTATAAAATGAAATATGCTATTTTCTTTGTGACTTTGTACATACAGAAGGAAATTTATCCTAGGGAAGGACTAGCTAATAAATTTTTAACTACTTATTATTTTAATACTGTGTTTATTACAGTAAGATACCTGGTTTATGTGTTGATTTTAATCTCTTATGCATGTTTTTATTCCATACAAAATTATCATACATAGTTATATTTTCCTAAGTCAGTATAACCTAATTTTGCTTAATGCTCTATTAGCTATTAGCATACATGCAAGAAATGCATTTTTGTCTTCAAATTTATTAGTTTCCTTGCACTTTCTCACTGCTCTGTGTACAGCTGATGCCACAGAAAGCACTCAGGCAACATAAAGTTTTTGACTTATGATATATAAAGTGAGAAAATTGAAATAAAAATTAACTTAAACATATTTTAGTTTAGATGCTATATGAAAATGAACCTCTGCAATGCTTGAGAATTTTTTTTTGTTTAAGAAATACTTAATGCAAGCTCAAAATAACTACTGATGGTATGTTTTAAAAGCAACTTTCAAGCTTTATGTTTATGACTTGAAAGTTTAGCAAAGGGTCAAAAACATTTTTATGTATAATTTAAATACTATTAAGATTTTTTAGAATGCACTTAGATTAGGTTCATTACTTTGGAAGACATCCTAGATTGATTCATATATTAATTTCCTATATGTATATATAAGATGTATACATACAAATGTAAGGACACACATTATGCCAAAATTGCTTTTTCCTTCTGGCAAAACAAATGATTATAATTTACTGATATATTGTTAGAGTTAATCTGGCATTTCTTTTTTTTGAGGAATAAGGAGCCTATGAAAAATTACATAATTGATCTCTTCTGTTAATACTTATTCTTAGAAATCAAAATTAATGATTCAAGAGAAATATATATGTGGTCATCACTTTATTCAACCTACAAATGCAGTAGGTTTATCTTTAGTTAGCATCCTTTAAATCATATAATAAATTATTGCACTAAAATCTTAGCCAAACAATTACTATGACCATCAAGCAGTTGAACTGTTAGACCAACAGCCATAGACCCATTTGCCCCATGCTGAGAAACCCTCCCAGAAAGCCCATTTCCAGAAGGAGATGAGGCAAAGGAAAGTAACGGAGACAAAAGCTGAATAATTTTAATCACCAGGTTCATTATTGTGTGAAGATTCTGCAAAGTATGATTTACTGAAAATTCAATGGCAATTTTAGTTGCTGCTTTGTTATAATATAAAAAGGAAACATATTCTAATTAGGCAGCACAGTCATGAAGAGAAAGGGATTACAAGGTGGTGAGTAGACTATCTTGGGCTTTGTAAAGAGCATCCAAGCTGTATTCATGCATATTAAAGAAAGCCCTGCAGTGAGACTCTGAGGAGGAAGTACAGGAGACAGAAGGTCAGTGTCCAAAGGACAAGATTCTCTCATGCAAAGAGTGTTGACTTGGATTCTACCAACCTGTTCTTGTAAGGCTGGTTCCATGCAGCCTAAAACCAGCTTTATCTGCTGCTGCCACCAGTGCTTGTGCAAAACTGCCGCTGGCAAAGATGGAGCCATCTGAGGAGCTACCTACACTAGATCTACGACTAGAAAAGTTACGATCCTCATCAGATGCAGAGCCCCATCCATTTACCATTGAACCTAAAAACAAATGTAGTTGTGTAGTGAGTTGTATGCACTGGACATCTTATCTTCACGTACACACCATCCTGCTGAGCAAGGAGGTTCCCTCAACACTTTGCTTCATTGAAATTTTATCCTGAGTCTTCTAGTCACTTCTTAAAAGTTCCCAGTGTAGGAGGAAGATGCTAATTTCAAATCTGTACTCATTTGCAGCAGTGAACTAAACATGTTCTAAACAGTTCAATTATTACACAAATGTTTTATACAATCCATCTTCCAAAAAAAAAAGCTACAATATGTATTAAATTTCTGCAATTCAAGGAAGAACATCTTATGAAATGAAATTAGTGACTTTAACCAATCAGGGATTTAGTTGAAAAAATGATGTAAATGTGCTGTGAAGTTAGTTCAGACTCTAATAATTATCTGTGTAAATGTTCATATCTCAGATATTGTACATACATTTCTCTATCATCAAAAATACAGAATTATTTCAAAATTTCAAAATAAAAAATAATCATTTGACAGGTAGCAAAAATCAAAACCAAAGGTTTATAATTCTTAAAATGATGAAGGCAGATCATAAAAAAGTGAAAAGTATGTTTTATTAATTCCAGTAGTCACTATGCTTTACAGTAATTATTTGAAAAACCCCAGTTGGCCGGGCATGGTGGCTCATGCCTGTAATCCCAGCACTTGGGAGGCAGAGACAGGAGGATTGCTGAGTTCGAAGCTTGCCTAGGCTACATAGTGAGCTCAGAGCCAGCCTGAACTACAAAGCAAGACCCTGTCTCAAAAAACAAAACAAACAAACAAAAAACCCAGTTGCCTCTTTAACATTAATACTTATCTTTAAAACACAACTTCTAGAAAGAGTATCACCAGAATTAATATGGATGTTTTTTCTGTAAAAGGCAACATGGCAATAAAGGACACAGTTTTAGCTTTATGTGTAAAGAACCATTGATTTTGAAGAAACTGTCAACTTTATTCTTAACTTTCTTGAAAGTCATTGAACATTTTATTTATATCTTAGAAGAATATGAGGAACATATTACTTAATACAATTAATATTACAATATTTACTTAAGGTGGTATACCACTAATTCATTACAATAAAATACCAAGTATTAATTACTTTAATTTTTGTTAAGAGAGCAACAAAACAGTATTTAGAGGAAGCTTCCTTAGACTTTTCAAGTATTAAGCAAATCTATGCACATAAGAGTTGAAAAACCAAATGTTGCAGAGAATTTTCCTTTTTTTCGATATTAAGAGACAACTCTGTACCTAGGAACATCGCCATACAGAATTTGTGTTTCCAGTCAGGTGCTAGGATACAATGACATGGTTTTATGCACTCTCACAATGGAGAAGACAGAAACTGGAGGGGTGAGAATGATCTAAGAAGTTAAAAGGGTGTTAAGTGTAGCAGAGAAAGACAGAGTTTTGATTCTATTTGCCAAAAGCACACAGATACACATTTTGCTTTCCAAACAAATTCCCTCGACACAGGTCACTGCAAGGAATCTGAAATAACACCAGCAACTGAGCCTCCTTGGAGAGATTCATTTATAGGTTAATAATCACAAGTCAAGGACCAACAGCCCAAAATGAAAAAAAAAGAAATGATGCAATAGGCCTTGCAATATAATGCTACAGTAGATAAGAAAAAAAATCAAAGTGAGGCAGTCAGGGGTCACAAAAAGAATATGATACTCTAGATCTGAGAACAGTTGTAAAGCATTCGAAAGCTCAGTACTCTTTCTGTGTGTTTTCTTTTCTAAATGGTCTCTCTGCAAATAAGCATCTCTTTATTCTTATCTATAAACTCCTTCTGATTTCCTTCCTCCTCATTGTTAGCTGAATTATCTTTCTGAAGCACTTATAATAGTCTTTGCCTAATTTATTTCAAGTCTCAGTCTATCAATGCCACTTCCAAACCTCTCCTTGGGGCCCTTGGGACCCTTCAAAATTAAGACCAGTCTACCTTTCTTCATCGCCCAGCCAGGGCAGTCTTCGCCTCACCTCTCCATCACCTCCTACGCCTCGGGCACGCTTCTGTATTAATGCAGACTCTTAGCCACCGCCAAACTGCAAAGTCTGAGTGAGGCACCTTCTACCTCATTGCCTCAGTGCTTTTTATTCACAGATTGTGTACACAGTCATGTATCCTCCTGCTCCCTATGTGACAGTTTGCTGCATGCATATGTTTTCTCTTCTTGGAAGGAAAACTTTGGATGTTAAGGACTATCTCCTATTCATTTCCATATTTCTTATAGAAGGGGCATTCAGGAAACACTAAACATTCATAATTCAATGCTTTTATTATTTCCACTATTCACTATAAATTTATGTGTGATTGTTTTTTATATATAATTTCTCAGCAATGGCCTTGTTTTCACTACAGAACGAATGTTCTCATAAGCAGACCTAGAATACTTATTGAACAAAAGAGAGAATTAGTGAATCCTCGCTGATTACTCAGACGAGAGGAAAAGCAAAAGGATCAACATCCAAAATTAGAAAGTAAGAAATACTATAACTTTTACTATACCACATGTTATAAAATGAAATATTAATATGTTCTTTATGTTGTGATATACTTCAATATTTATATGTAAATATTTCATTCAAATTAAGATAATAAATTTGCATTGTAATAATTTATCACTTGTGTGTGTGACTCCTCTATTCACATCTAACCATTTTAATGCACTAACTTTTAAATTTTTTTATTCTTTTAAATTATTTCTCTATTATGATCAACCAAGCAATACTTGAGTCTGTTTTGATTTCTTCCCATCTGCTGAAGTATGTCATCCTGAGGGTCTAAAATGTGGAAAAATTTAGCCCCTGACCCTGCAAAACATAGCAACTTCCCTCCTAACAGGAATATTACCAAAGATATGCCATCTATGAAACTTACTAATAGAGAAATAGCTTAAATTTCCCATCACACTCTGTTTATCTTCCTGTCAGTGAGTTCTTTCCCTGAAAATTTCCATACACACATTCACCATCTCTAAACAAATCAGCTGCTTTGCTGCATTTGTCTTGGACTCAACCTTCAATGATCTTATCTATGTCTTCAAAAAATACATTCATGCAGCTTTCCGAATACTTCTTTTTTTGTTTGTTTGTTTGTTTTTTGAGACAGGGTCCTGCTTTGTAGTTCAGGCGTGAGCCACCACGTCTGGCATTGTGGTATGTGGTGTTGATTGTTGGTGGGCATGTCTCCACGCCCAGCATTATATGTGGTAACCGGGGATCGAACTCAGGACCTTGCTCTTGCGAGGCAGGCGCCAGAACCACTGAGCTAACCCTCCGGACCTGAATACTTCTTTCTTTTCTCTATTCTGGGAAGAGACAGCTGCATACAAGATAGGACTTCAGGTTGAGTGTAGGTAAATAAATATGACCAGCTACCTTTAATTTTTATACTTCTTGTAAGGGCATCCTGGAAAGA
Source organism: Thryonomys swinderianus (assembly GCA_004025085.1). Classification (NCBI taxonomy): domain Eukaryota; kingdom Metazoa; phylum Chordata; class Mammalia; order Rodentia; family Thryonomyidae; genus Thryonomys; species Thryonomys swinderianus. The sequence continues at coordinate 2,038 of PVIC010020937.1, read as the reverse complement.
TGACTTTAGAAGTCATCTCTATGTTTGTCTTTAGAAGACAAAGGATGGCTGTCTTTAGAAGATTAAAAAAAAAGCATAGATATAGTTGACTACTTTAGGCCATGAGAAATCTAACAATCCTAAATGAAAGAGAGAGAAGGCAAAGAACACAGAAAGTAGTAATTTTTTTTTCTTTTTATTCTTTTGTTTCTCTTCCTGGAAGGACAATTTTAGATGTTAAGGACTATCTCCTATTCATTTCCATATTTCTTATAGAAGGTTCAACACATTCCCTTCTGAAATGGGAGTATAAAATACAGAATGGGTGAAGGCTAGGGATTTAGCTCAAGTGGTCCCATGTCTACCTTGGAGGCACAAGGGGCTGAGTTCGATCCCTGGTACCACCAAAACAAAACAAAACAACAACAACAACAACAAAAACAAAATTGGTGCATCTGTGGGGAATATTCTTACAGTTTTGGGGCCACATGCAATGAATAAAATGTATGTGAGATATAATAAAATTATGCATATGCAATTGTTAAAATGTACTTAATATTGATTTCATATCTTAGTGGTTACCATTTCTCTTCTTCCTTTACACATAAATACTAAGAATGACTGAATGTTTTAGATAGTTACCAAAAAATAACAAAACACAAAAAGCAGATGACAGTGATTGGAAAAAAAATTAAATCATAAATTAAAAGTTCAGTCATTCTTTTGTACTGTCTTTTCAAAAATGTAGATAGAAATTCAAAGCAAACACTAGGTAAAAGCACTCAGCCAGAGACTTAGAACAAATTGTGAGAATTTATAAACATTTGACACATTGTAGTCCCAAATATAATCAATACGTATTTAAACACTTAATGAAAAGTGAATTTATGTCACATAACCAAATTTATTTGTGTTCAAATTTTCAATCCTTCCAAAATTCTCAGGTTAAAAATTGCTGAAGGGCCAAAAATCATCTTGAGTTTATTCAAGCTGCTAAAGAAGAACTGCATATAACACATTTAAGTTGTTGCTCACATGTTATTGAGCATAAATACCATGATAAAGTGGTGTCTTGCTGTGTCTCTATTACATCTTCAGCACTAAAATTAATTTATGATCAGACATCAATTCATTTGCATGCCATTTTATGCTAAATCCTTCTTGCTGATAAATGCTTATCCTTAGATCCATTAAGCTAGAGTAAAGTCTGTGCTTTATAATATGACCCTGCTAATTGTTGCATTACCATTTTTATGAGATACAAAACTAACCCTCCCCATTTTTTGAGCCAATATTTAAACCAGCAGTTCTTACTATTGAGTGTTATTTGTCTAATATCTGCTAAGTATAATCCTTGGCTATAAATGTCTGACCAAATTAGTTCAGACACTGACTTCTGTAGAAAATACCTCTAGCTTTCAAAAGTTCCTCTTTTTACTCAAATATATCAGATACACAACAATTCCATCCTCAAGTGAGGAATGTATAACATCTAGTTGCAAAGTAAGCTATAAGAATCTCTTCCTTGGTACCTGTGACACCTATTAACTTGTTTTTACCTCAAAATCAAAATATAATATTTACCTTTTAATATATTAATTTTGAGGTATATATTTAATTCTTTTCAATGGCATCAGAAGTGTTTAGGTAGTCTGAGAAAATCGTGTCATTAATTTTATCATTTCCCTGGACTTTCTCCCTACCAACTTTTTTTCTTTCTTTCTTTCTCTCTTTTTTTTTTTTCTTGAGACATAGTCTCACTTTATAGTTCAGGCTGGCCCTGAGCTCATTATGTGCTATGTAGCTCAGGCAAGCCTTGAACTCAGCAAGCCTTCTATCTCTGCCTCCCGAGTGCTGGGATTGCAGGCTTGAACCACCAAGGCCGGCATTTATAGTATGCGGTACTGATTGCAGGTGAGCACGACTCACCATGCCCAGTATTGCTGTATGTGGTTACTGGGGATCAAACCAGGGACCTTGCGCTTGCTAGGCAGGCACCAGAACCACTGAGCTAAATCTCTGGCCCCTGGAATTTCTTTAATACTATCTTTTTTTTTTT
>PVIC010020936.1:0-28921 GCA_004025085.1 Thryonomys swinderianus | reverse complement strand
CAACTGTTTTTTACTGCAAGTTTAAAATTCTTATGGTTTGTTAAGTGGCAGTAACACAACCACTCTTATCTGAGGCCTGAGGTAGAACCTGGAGTCTGCACTAACTCCCCCAAGTAAGGATATCTTACAGTTCAGGCCAGCCTTGAACTTCTGATGATCCTCCTGCCTCAGCCTCCCAAATGCTGGAACCGCAGGTATTCGCCACCATACCTGGCATTTTGAGTATTTATTAACCTCACTGTTGAGAAAGCTGAGAGTGGAATATACTCCTGGGACTGGAAATAAAAACTCAGTGGTGGTCTAATACAAATATCTGGATTGCACAGAGACAAGGAATCCTGATCAAGCTCAGGAAGGTCTAGGAACAGGCATCCAATGAGATGAGTTTGGTTGTGACATTTGGCCCTTAGCCATTAGGCTACATCAATAACTGAGTTCATTGCATGCTACACCCCTTGCCCAAACCTATTTCTATTCCATCCCTCTCAGAGGTGTCTCCACCATCCGCATAAACGCACCTGCTACAGCACTAAATCAGCCAGTGTTGCAAACCTCATTCCCGACATCCCTAGCATTGGTGCTTTCGTGGTGCCCTCCGATGTGCTGATGCTCCGGGTGGTCTCCCAGGCACAGCTTGCCTCCCTGAGGTGGCTTGCTCAGGGCACCCCGACCCTGCCTCCCTGCCGCAATCTGGCGCTGCTTCCCCGGCTCTGCCTCCCGTTGCACACAGTGCCTGGAGCCCCGCCTGCCTTTCCAGCTCAGCCTTAGCCTCCCCCACTTGGCAGTTTCTGTGCTAGGGTCGCCGGACTCTATTTTTCCTTCACACACAGTACTGTCCCTTCCCTTCCGTCGTTCGCTTGTGCCATTTGGCCATGTCGGGTGCCCTTCTCTCTGCCAGCCCAGCTCAATCCTCACCTTCTGATCCACACGCTGGGGACTGATCCAGGGCCGTCATACCAAGCGATAGCCACCAGCCCCTCAAAACGATGTGTTTTGAAGAGTTCTTCTAAGTCCCTAAGTGGCCAAAGCTACTGTTGAACTTGCAATCCTCCTGCCTCGGCTTCCCAGTGTGCTGGGATGACAGGCGTGAGCCACCACGCCTGGCACTGTGGTATGTGCTATTGATGGCGGCGGGTGTGAGTCACCATGCCCAGTACTGTAGTATGTGGTTACCAGGGATTGAATTTAGGGCCTTGTGCTTGCAAGGCAGGTGCCGGAACCATTGAGCTAAATCCCTGGCCTTATTACTCAGTTTTAAGGCCCAGATCAAACACCATTTCTTCTAGGACTGATTCCAAAACTTTCTCAGGTGACAGCACCTTGAGCGTCTCAATATTTTTACATAGAGCTTGTGAGCCAACATAAATACTTCGTAGTTCTGTTTACTTAGTAGTTACATCCAAAAACCTTAATAAGTGTTTACGTCTTAACAACTTAGGAGCCATTTGAATAATAATAATACCCTGAAAGAAAGATATTATTTTTACTTCTTTTACAAATAACCATTACTACTCACTAGCAAGACAGGTGTGTCTGTTGGGCCCTGCACCATGGCTCAAATCCTTGCCGCTCTCATTTCCTGTTGGGTACTTGCTTATTATAACAGTTGCCAAAACCCTAGCTTCCAACAGACATGGTGAATTGCAGCACAAATAAGGAAAGTACCAGTACCTCAAAGAATACACAGGGTGTCCAATGGGTGATTAGTACTGCTGTTTCCCCTCAAAACATTGTAAGATATCCCATTGGCGCCTGTTTGAACTTGTCCTGACCTAGTGTGGTGTGGAGTACACTTTGAGAGCTTCCGGCCCAGGAACTCAGCACAGCAGAGCTGGGTACCTCTGCGGAGCTGCCTTGCCTTCCTTAGCACACGGTGTGGCCCTGTCCTGGCCCTTCCTTTCTGCACAGGGAGAAGCTGTTGTGCGCTCTTTCTCTGCATGCTGTTCTGTGAGCAAGGCCCTTGGTTTCCTACTTCTGGACACGAGTGGCAGCCCCCACCCGTGAGGCTGGCCTGCATTCCCCGAAGAGGAGCTGGCATGGTGAGGGCGCAGTGTGAGAGCCACTGGGAGCAAGCACCCCTGCAGCCCTCGGGGGCCACCTTGGCAGACATCAGCCACACAGTCCAGGCGGATCGTGTCTGCAGTTCTGAGAGTGATGGAGAGTCCTGCAGAGCTGGCAGGGTCCCCGCCTGCATTAGCTAAGGGGTCCTGAAGCCATTGTCCCTGAAAGGTGTCCACCAATCAGAAAGCCACATTTCACAGAGTCTTGGATTAGCTTTTGCTTTTCATTTGGTTTCCTGGTTAAAAAAAAGAGTTCCTAACAAATGAAGGGGAATGAAAGGACGGAAAAAAGGAAGAGAGGGACAAACAGGGAAGGGAGGAAGAAGGGAAGGGAGGAGGAGGGAAGAACACGAAAAAGAGGGAGGAAGGGAGGAAAGAGGGCGAGGGCGAAGGGTGGGGTGGGAATCAGCGTTGCCTCTCGTTTCAGGCAAAGCAGCGGGAAAGTGAAGCGCCCTTTCCAAACCATCCAAGGCACGAAGGCGCCTTGGGCACGGGCCTGTCCAACCTCAAGTCCAGACATCACCAGGGTGAGGGCAGGCGGCAGAGGAACCCCAGCAGAATACAGCAGGGTGCTCAGTGGCATGCTGGCTCCCCCCCACCATGGCTAATTTTACAGCCGCACCCCTGTTTTTCTTAATTTTCCATCACTTTTGTCCTATTTGTGCTGTTCTTTCCATCCTTGGTTGGAATTTGCATCTTTTTTTTTTTTTTTAATACAGGTGACAAGCAAACCTGGATGTAGTTGGCAAAGTTAGGACCAAGATCAGAAGTCAAGTTTATGTTTGCATGTGACTGAGCTTCCATAATCCACACATCTCACCAGTTCTAGCCAAGGGTCTCACTGCCCTCTCTCACTGGCTTAATTCCTTATGGCCGCGCCTCTGGCACTTTGACCGAGAGAGGGGCTTCTCCACCCGCGAAAGGCCTCCGGTGCCTCTGAAATCAGCCCTTTGCCAACTTTTGAGTCACCCTGAGAGTAGCATATGTTGGGGCTGGGCCTGGGGTTCAGGGTCCACCCCATTCACTCCCACTTGGCCTTGGCTTTGGCCCTGGGGGTTGTTGGGTTGTGGAGGTGGCACCCTACAGCGACAGCCTTTCTTCTGAGGAGTGGAGGGCAGCCTGGTTCCCCTGCTTCCCCTGTGGGCGGAGCTCTGGGAACTTATCCAACCTCCATCGTGGCCAGCCCAGTGGTGGGTAAAGAGGCTGCGGGCCTGCCTGTCTCTGGAAGCTGTAAGGAGAAAGGGATTTTACTTCTCTTACCACCTCCTGCCCAGGGAATTTCACTCTTCTGTTTCAGATTGATAGTACTTTCTAGAAACTTAAAAAAACTTCGTACCACATTACTTCCAGAAAGTTCCTCTGGTAGCTAACTTGAGCCCTACATGCCCCACCAGCTTTCTTTGGGCCGACCCTCTGTAGACAGAGTGCGTGGAACACAATAACCTTCTGCAAAATTGAAGGTTTTTTAGACTTATCTTCTTTAGGAAGAAAGAATTTGGATTTCTTTACCTTTTATCCTATCCAACCCTTTAATTATCTTCTTCAATTTTTTTCCTTGAACCCTCTCCAAGACGTATCTTTTGAGTTACAGAAACTATAACTTAATTAGATCTTTCATTTCCAGAGGATTCTCCTAGTTCCTCAGAAGAAATAAATTAAATTTCACTTAGATATATTTCATTGGGGGTAGGGCAGAGGACAAAGAAGTGAGATGCTTTATATCAACAGCACACTGCCCTTACCACAAATGAGTTTTTCCTTTTCCCAGGTTTTTTGGAAATAATGGATCATTTTCTGGTGAATAACCTCTAACAGATCATGACCGGTGTGCTTTTGTGGGCGCACGGTTTCTCCCCCGACGGAAGCGGGGTAGCTGGCCTCCGTGTGGTAAGCAGGAAAGTAGCAGACAGGCTGCAGCTCAGAGCACCTTGCCGGGAGTGGGGCGGCACTCCCCACTCCAGCCCTTCCTGAGCTGCTCCAGCCCTTCCTGAGCCAACTTCCGCTCCAAGGGAACCCTGGGAATCTATCTTGTTTCCCCTCGACTTCATCTTACTGTAAACAGGCTTGTGTTTCACCATGCTGTGCTCATTAGGTATGCAGATTTCTCTGTCCTGACTGACCCTTGCGTGTTGTGCTCAGATTTTCACGGGGCGGGGGGGCGCGGGCGGTGTGGACTTGACATCCTGGTGAGGAGCGCAGCAGATAGTTAGGCCTCCACGCAGCCATCACCTGAGCAGGCTGCGTTTTCCCTCGCACAAGAAGAAGCAGGACTCACTTGTGACCTCTGAGATCCCTTCCCTGTGACCCTGAGGTCACACGCACCGTCCCTCTGACTGTTCCACAGAGGCAGCAAGAGGAAAGAGAGGGTAGTTCTGTAGCCAAACCAGAAAAAGAGGCTTGGACGGAGTGTAGTTCAGTTTGGATACCTTCCCTTCTCCTCGCCTTATGAAGGAGCCTGACTCAGTGTAACATAAAGGTGAGAGGATGAGCACTCATTGATCACCTGGATGCATCAGGTGCTGTCCAGGGCTCCTTAGTATACCAGTTTATTTCATCTTTACATCTCACTGTGGAATAGATGCTCTGAGGTCTGCACAGCTACCACAAAACACCACCCGATGAGACTTGAAATACCACTTCTGCAGCCTCCCTGACCCCAGTCCAGGCTCCATCCCCTTCCTGTGCCCTCCCAGCACTGCACTTCCACCAGTGCAGTTAAATAATTAGCTGTGTGATGAATGTTTTCATGAGCCCGTGGGGTTGAAATCTGCATGAGGTCCACACAAGGACCGTTTAAGTCTTCTTCTTCGCTGTCGTCCTAGGCCCTGGTACAGCGATGCCGAAACAGTTGCGATCCTAGATAGTTACTAAGTGTCAGCGTGAGCACACGCAGGAGTGAAAGGTGGGTGAGCAGGAAGACTGGGTGAGAACCCAGATCGCGGGCTCCTGGAGCCGTGTCTAGAGTTTCAGGAGAGCCCTCCTGTCAGCTTGTGTAAAGGGAGCCATCCTGCGGGTGCCCACCCATCCCTAGGGCGTCTGCGAGGTGCCTCTCCAGTGGCGGGCACAGTGGCGCTGCTCGCCTTCCTCTTGTGCCAGTGACTTGTCCTCAGACAGATCTGTGAAGGGGCCGGGGACGGCGGGTCCAGCCCGGGGCTGTGGCGGCGGCGGCAGTGGTTGGACACGGAGGAAGGAGAACATGGTATGCGTGTCTACCAGGGGCAGCAGACGATACGCTGTGCGGGGATGTAGGTCACTAGCGGGGAGGAGGAGAAAGCAAGACGTGATCATTTTTAGAGAAGCGAAATTAAAATTCTAATGTGGAAATTGCTGAAAATAGACTGCATGGGCTGCCGGGCTGCATCCAAATCTGATGCTAATTTCTCGGAAGTTGACGGCCAGTGCTGACTTCCGCGTGCTTTGGCGTGACCCTGGGCCAGGGCTGCTGCAGGGTCCTCTGGCCGCGGAGGGAGGAGCCCAGCGCGGCTTCTGCCGTCGCCTCCTGTGCACCCAACTCTGGGTGCTGCCCTGGGAAAAGCTGAGAAGAGGCTAAAAATACTAACAATACATACTTGATTTCTTCTTCCAGACAAAAGGCGTTGGCGTCCACCGGAGGGAGAAGTGTTCAGGCGGCATGTGACTGGTTGGTATGAAATAAATAAATTGAGCAAATGGCATATAATTAACTCCGAGTGCTTGGAGATGAGTGGGGCTGTGCAGTCTCTCCCTTAACGGACCCTTCCTGGGCGGAGACAGCCGAAGGCCACAGACAATGCGTTTATCAAGTCAGCTTCCTCCTCAGTCCCGCGCTTGTCCTTCGAGCTGTTTAAAGAGTTCAAAGTCATTTTCAGATGGACCCTCTCAGGACCCTCGCGTCCCTCTAGTCACTTAAAGATTCACTTTAAGCCAGCTATGGTTTAAATCCCAGCCTCTGGGAGGTTGAACGGGGAGGACTGTAAGTTCAAGCCCGGCCTGAGCAACTAAGCAAGAGCCTGTCTCAAAATGTGAACGCAAAGGCTGGATTTGACTCCAGAGCTTCCGCTGCCATGCTGTCCAAAATTCACTTGAGATCTGTAGAATGCTGGGCAAAGTCGTTTAGAAAAGACCCTACATTCCTTCCTAGTGCCTGTGCCCAGGGGCATCCCACAGCACCCCTTCTCTTTGGGGGTGCTGGAGCCTCAGAGACTGAACCAGGCGGGTGGGATGCATTGGAACGGTACTTCCCAATGGGGGAAAGCTCTGGACTAATGGAGATGTTTCCTGGAGAGCAGCTACAGGGTTTTGTGAGGGGCTGTGGGATGAGACGGCAGTGGAGACGCAGGAGAACAGAAGTGGGTATATCTGAGAGTTGGTTGTGCAGTGCGAGCTTTGCTGGGTAGTTTTCTACAGCACGCTGGAGCCCCCTCCCTGGTGGTGCGTGGGGTAGGAACGCGTGGAGGGACGGGCTCTTTCTCTGCTCTTCCTGACCTCCCATTGTTCGCCTCGTGAGCTCTCCTATCTCTTTCAGGTTGTTCTCCCACGTGGGGGACCCCTTCCTGGACGACCCCCTGCCCCGGGAGTACGTCCTCTACCTCCGCCCCACTGGTCCCTTAGCGCAGAAACTCTCGGACTTCTGGCAGCAGTCGAAGCAGATCTGTGGGAAGAACAAGGCTCACAACATCTTCCCCCACATCACCCTCTGCCAGTTCTTCATGGTGAGTTGCTGCCCTGGCCCCACAGCCTGGCTCCTGGCCCCACTGGCCCTTTCAGGCCTGGAGAAAGCCTGAGGGCACCGGGAAGTTGGTGGATGGTCAGGGAGCACCATGGTCGCAGTCCAGCTCCTCTTGATACCTGTGGAGGCCCGGAAGCACCCATTTCTGCTGTGAAAACCGTGCTCCTCGGGCCCAGGGACAAGCCTCACCCGCTGTGGGGGATGCACTGGTCTGCAGCTGGAAGGGCCACCGAGGTGGCTCCGGCCCTGTCCACTGTAATGCGACAGCGAGAGGTAATTCCACACCGGGACACACAGCAGAAATTAAAAGGTGGAAGTTTATGCACGCACGTGGACTCCACTTCCTAGGGAAATGAAGCGCCGAACTGAAGCTGTGAGGGGTTTTTAAAGGAAAAACTGGTGGTTACAGAAACGGGGTAAAGGGCGATCACATCATTATCTTTGCAGACCACAGCTGCAAGGACAAAAATCTGGCTATCTCAACAGAACATCTTAACAGATCATACAGTTTTGCAATTTAAAACTATCTTTACGATACATCCCGTATATCCGAGGGAGATAGTATCGTGTTTGGGGAAGGTTTGTGCAGGCAAGGTCCTACAAGGGGAATGTGCAGGTAGTTAGGTCAAAGGTCACATTCCTAAGGCTCTGTTTGCCCAAGGGCAGGGGTGGGGGCATAATTTGGAGTTGCTCTGCTTATGGGAGTTTTACATCCATCTCCCTTCTCCGCTCTTTCAAGGGAAGCGAAGGAAGAGGCAGCAGGGAATGAGTTTGTATGAAGGAGCAGCTGTTTGGCTTCCGGGCACTGCCCACCAGGCTCTTCACGAGATCTGTCTGGAGGAAGTACAGCTATCTAGTATGGCGCTCGCTCTAGTCCCATCGCGGCTGTCAGAACGTTGATTTAAACTGGGCTGCTGCACGCCCGGGACCCTAGCACGGGGTGGGGGTGAAGCAGAAGGATCCCAAGTTCAAGCTCAGCGTGGGCAATGGAGTGATTTACTGAACTCCTTCCTGTTTCAAAATGAGGAATGACAAAGGGCTGGGAGTACAGTTCGGTGGGAACGTCCTGGACTCAATCCTAGTACCGTGAAAGCAAAAAGGGAGGGCAATGATTTAGCAACTAAATTAAATCTGTTCCCTGTAATATATTAAATAAGTTTATCTGTGTAGTTTCCCATGAAATAGAGGATAATGCATTTAGCCACACATCTTCACAAGTGGGGTGTTAGCATTTTAAGCCTTTGTTTTTATTTTTTTGGTGGCGCCAGGAATTGAACCCAGCGCTTGCACACAGAGCTACACCCTCAGTGCTGTTTCCGTTTTGAGACATGATCTTGCTCATCGCCCGTGGTGGCCTAAACTTGACTAGCAGTCCTCATGCCTCAGTCACCAGCAAGGCATATTTTTTTAAAATATATTTTGCTTTGATCTTTCTCTAGATCCTGTCTCATAAAAAAAAAAAAATGTTCCTAACACCTCCTTTGCCATTCCCTTTGAAAATGAAGGTGATTATCGCTTCCTCTTAGTCAGCCTCTTTCTCCTCTCCATTCCCGTCCACTGCCCCAGGGTAGGAGATGACATCACGCCCCCTCCGGCGTCGGGGGTGGATGTGCAGCCGACTCTGTCTAAAAGGAGCCGGAAAGGTACACACTGTGCTAAACAGTAGGAAACACGCACAACGGTTTATCCTGCGCTCTCTCATCATCTTTATTTTTCTTTTGGTTTTTGTTTGGGAGCAAAGAAAACTTCTTTACTTTTTTTAAAAACTGGATATATTTATGATACTTGATACCTGTATACACGGTGGGATGGCTGCGTTGTTAATGTATATACGCTGCCTTGTGTACATGTTTGTGTGGTGAGAACATTTAAAATCAGTTATTTCGGGCTGGAGATTTAGCTCAGTGGCTCCAGCACCTGCCTCACAAGCGCAAGGTCCTGAGTTCGATCCCCGGTAACCACACACAATGCTGGGTGTGGAGACTCACGCCCACCAGCCATCAATACCACATACCACAGTGCTGGGCGTGGTGGCTCACTGCTGTCATCCCAGCACTCGGGAGGCAGAGGCAGGAGGATTGCTGGACTCCATAGTGACCTCAGGGCCAGCCTGAACTACCAAGCGAGAAGACCCTATCTAAAAAAAAAAAAAAAACCAGGTATTTCGATCTTTTTTTCACTGCTAGTGATCAAACCAAGGCCTTGTGCATGCGAGGCTAGTGCTACTGAGCTCCATCCCCGTCCCTAGAACCCACTCTCTCAGTGCGCTCGTGTGGATTGCACTCCTGACTGTGGTCATCATGCTGTGTATTAGCTCTCTTGAATTCACCTCTTTTTTCCCTGAGATTTTGGACTGAACCTCAGCCCTCATCTTTGCTTTCTGCTAAAGGCGCCCTGCGCTTTAGTGGGGCTCAGCCAGGGGGAGGGGGAGAGGTAAGGCCTTCTGTGTGCACTTGCCAGATGGCCAGTCGGTGTGCGTAGCTGGGGGCTGGCCGTCCCTCTCCAGCCTCCCAGGCAGGAGGGCTGGTTTCCCGAATCGTGGTCACAGGCCTCCCGTCCCCGGGGAGAGCACGTCCAGTGCTAAGGCGCAGCAGGGCCGCGGTGCCCCGGCCTGGCAGTGACACCCGCTGTTCCTCCGCCAGTGTGAGGACAGCAAGGTGGACGCCCTGGGCGAGGCCCTGCAGACCACCGTCAGCCGCTGGAGGTGCAAGTTCTCGGCACCTCTGCCTCTGGAGCTCTACACCTCCTCCAACTTCATCGGCCTCTTTGTGAAGGAAGACAGCGCGGAGGTCCTCAAGAAGTTCGCTGCGGACTTCGCTGCCGAGGCTGCGTCTAAAACCGGTGAGCGCGCAGAGCCTGAGCCCGAGCCCGCCCGACCCGGCTGGTGTGTGGGAAAAGGGTGGGTGGTGTCCGGAACGGAGGGAAGAGCTGCCGGAGTCCAGCGGTCCGCAGGCGCTCCACCCGGCGTCCGGCTGGCTCTTCCGGGCTCCGCTTCTTAAAGGCTCTCCCGCGTCCCAGGTCACAGCCCGCTGGGCACCAGCCTTTCGCGCGACCGTGGCCTCCGTGGGAGTGTTTCTTAGCGATCCCCGTGGGTGGTAGAGGAGCAGGCTGGCAGCGGGAGGTGCAGGGCGCTGCAGGAACGGGCACGCAGGGCGAGAAACCCCCGTGTCTTCGCTGCCTTGTTCCGCTTGCTTCCTGGAGAGCCTGGCCGCATCCGCCTTCAGACCTCAGCTGAGATGCTCGGTGACTGCTGAGCGCTGAGCTACCCGGGAACCTTTTGCAGCAGCCGGCTCGGAATTCCGGAGCCTGCCTGGCTTCTCCTTACCCCCTCCCCAGCCGCAGAAGGGTTTTTCCAGGTCATGATGTTTGCTTCATAGGAAATCACTGAGCCAAGACCCTTCGACTTGCTGGAACCCATTAGAGAGGCCCGAGTAAGTGGAGCCTGGCTGGGAGGTCTCAGCCCGCTCACGACCAGAGCTGTTTCTCTAAAATAGCTCAGCTACCGCTCTCAGTTTACCGCCACTGAGAGGGCCATCCGCAGGGCTAGCTCACAGGACGCGCGGGTGTCGGGGCCGGAGGAAGCCGCTTGCAGGGCCGCACGGGCGATCCAGGGCCAGGCAGCCTCGGCTGCTCCCTCCAAATGAAGTCACAGTCAGCTGTTAGTTGGGGGACACCATGTACGTGTTCGTCAGGAAAAGGTCCTACCGAGAAGGAGTACGAAGGTGGTGGGCCCACCTGCAGTCCCAGCACTCTGGGAGGCTCAGGCGAGTCCAGTTCCCGCCTGGGCAACGTACTGACTTTGGTGGGTTGTGTCTGGGATCAGAAAACAAAGTAGGGCTGGGGATGTAGCTCAGTCTAGACACCGTGGGTCCAGCCCTCAGTGCCTGGGGTGGGGGATTTCATCTGACCAGGGCAGTTAGAAAGCCAGACTCGGGCCCTGTGGCAAGAGTGCAGGTGGCACCTTCAGGGAAGGCAGGAAGCTCGGGTGTTGATCAGGATGAGGAAGGAAGGGCCCTTAAGGGTGCAGGCGGCTGCCGGAGCTCAGTGGGAAAGGGAGGGTGTGACGGGGTGGGGGGACGCTAGAGGAGACATTTGGTGGGATCGGAGGAGGAAAGGAGCTGAGCAGAACCACGCAGTTGGCTGCAGAGTCTGTTAATAATCTTCAGCTGTATCTGAGGTGCCGTCACCTCACTGCTGACTCAGTGGCAGTCGGACCCCTGTGCTCTGTGTTCCTCTTTACCAGAAGTACCTCAAACAGGGCTCGGAGCGGGAAAGAGTGAGGTCAGAGATGGCCTCACAGTGCTAATGCATCTCAGTTCTCAGAAGGCGCTCCGGCCCTTCAGACGCTCTCGGGAGCGCTGCATTAAATCCTTTGGCTCACATCTTTCTTCTTGGGTGGGAGCCCCTAAGTCTGTCCCCCGGGGCCAGCGGCCTTGGGATTCTGGCTTCAGAGCAGCCTGATATTTCACGCAAGCTGAATATTTCAGAGAAATAGCCTAACCAAGAGCCAAATTATTTCCTGTTCTTAGACCTCCAGGAAATGGCTTTTTTTTTTTTTTTTTGCCTTTCCACAGTAGCTATTGTCAGAGCAAGTAAATGCTCATAGGAACCAAAACTAATGTAGCCACAAAACCCAACTCCTTCACAAATCAGAAAAGCAGGCCCCAGCCAGGACTGCGGCAGATTCTCCGAGTGTATATGGAAGAAGTGGGCGTCAGGCCCTCCATTTTCATGTGGAAATGGGGGAGAGCCAGTCCCTCTCCAAGAATCTGCTGGCCCTCTCCAGGAATGCGCAGGTGGGAGCTGTCTGTGTGACACCCCCTGGTGGTGATTTGGGGAACTGCCAGGATAGGTGAAGCTGATTTTGTCTTTTAACACATGAGGTGCAAAACAGGTCATCGTGTCTTTGCTCTAGAACGTGTGCCCTGGTGTCCTAGTTGTCAACACACTGCACTTCCTCCTGCCAAGTAGACTGTTAGTCTCCATCCTGAATAGTTTGAGGAGACTCGCTCATGTGCGTTCATTTATTCAACCACTACCGAAGTCCTATGTGACATCTAAAGGGGGTTGCAGCGTGGACCAGGAGAAGGTCCTTGTCTCACAGGCTTCCTCCGCAGAGATCCTGTGGGAGGCAACAGAAAAGTGTTTGAAACCCTAGGACCTGCCTTCCAGTCCAGTGCGGTCACCAATTCTTTATGGGACAGGACCAAGTGCCGGCATTTCTTCAATTCCTTACCAGTATTCTTCACGATTCTGGCTTGGAGGGGAGATGAGTTTCCTTTGCTTAAAGTATAAAAGAGAAATAACAGCCGCTCTTTCATGGGAGCAGGTTTCTTTTGTTTCTAGGTTGACATACACCCTGCACACTTTATTCGCTTAACAGTGTTCCTATTTACACGTGTCGTAGGGAGTGAGCTCAGGGTCTCGGGTGTGCGAGGCAAGGGCTTTGCTTACTTTGTCACCAGGGATGATTTTGAGCCCACCCCAAATATTTAACAGTGCTTGAAGTCACTGTGGGTTGCGATACCTTAGATGATGCTACTGTTACCGGGTAGTCTCTTTAGAAATGGCTCCCCAACCAAAGTGTTCCAGGTTCTTCTTGCTTCAGACAAAAAAGTAAGACGATTCAAGCCAAAAATGTGCCAAACACTTGATTGAAAATTGCGGGGTAAACTGGTGTGGGATAGACCAGCTCTGTAGAGCAAATTTGGTCCAAATAAAAAGAAAGAGAGGCTAAAAGCAAAGCTAAAAGGAGACAGTACATCTGAGAAACAATGTGGGGGCCACATTGGAAAGTCGGGCACAGAAAGTCACTCTTCTTTTATGATGTCCCCTTGGGCACAGAAAGTCCTCCGTACGGGTCTTCGCGTTGCCGGGGAAGCTTGTGATTGGCGGGTCCGGCTCATTTCCTCAGCCACCCTCCCTGGCTCCTCCCTGTCCCCCGACATCACCAGGCCCTTGCAAAAAAAAAAAACATAGCTGTTCCACTTCCAGTGCAGTTTGAGAACCTTGTTCTAACTTTAATATCTTATTTTCCCATTGTGTTTCTCTGTCAAACTCACCCAGAAGCTAAAAGGCGTGATCCCAAAAAGAAGGCAACACAGCTGCGGGAATCAATTAGAAAACATGCTTTCTATGTCTTTTCTTTTCTTTTCTTTCCTTTTTTTTTTTTTTTTTTTTTTGAGACTGGGTCTCGCTTTGTAGTTCAGGCTGGCCCTGAGCTCACTATGTAGCCCAGGCTAGTCTCGAACTCACAGCCATCCTCCTGCCTCTGCCTCCCGAGTGCTGGGATGACAGGCGTGAGCCACCACGCCCAGCTGCTTTCTGTTACTAGAAATTATGTCATCCTTTCAGGTTTTGGTTTCCTCGCTGAATGGCAGGGAAGGTCATCATCCGCTGGGATTACTGGGAGGAGGAGCCAGCCGATGGAGTCACCCCGCTAACTGTCCATAGTGTTAACACAAAAGCCACCTACGTGGTTCTTTCTCTCCTGCATAGTTGACTCAGGATCTGTGATCTTCTCCCCTCTTTTCTGCTGCTGTGAAAGAAGCAGTCTTTGTCTAACCGAGGGTCTCCCTCTTTAGTTATTGAGGGAGCGGAAGTTATCGGGTGCTTTTCTGTGCTGGTTCCTAAGTCTCCTCCATTGCTATGATTAGCTACCACATACTAATCGCTGATTCTTTCCCTTTTTTCAGAAGTACATGTGGAACCTCACAAGAAGCAGCTGCATGTTACTCTGGCTTATCACTTCCAAGCCAGCCACCTGCCCACCCTGGAGAAACTGGCCCAGAACATTGACGTCAAGCTGGGGTGCGACTGGGTGGCCACCATATTCTCTCGCGATATCCGATTCGCTAATCACGAGGTAACGTCTCCCTGCAGCTCCTCAGGTACAGGCAGGGATCCTCTCAGGAGTGCTTGCTGCTGCCCACTGCAGTGAGGTGGGCCCCAAAGAGAGCGATCAAGTCAACACCTGCCTAGGATTTCGTCTGGGCTCTGCCAACACCTTGGAACCTCAGACATCCCTGTGGTTCTTTCTACCCTGCCAGCACTGGAGGGATGTAGAAATAAAATGCAGAACAGATAAAATATCTGGAAAGAATGTAGCATTATATTCGTTGTTGGTATTGATAGCAGGCTGACCTTAGGTGACTCTAGGAATATGTAAATTTTTTACAAAATCGTAGACATAATGGAGAACTATTCACCGATGTCTGCGGCATGCCGGGTACTGTGGGACAAACTTTAATTTTTAAATGTGGTCCTGCACTCAAAGAACAGGTCAGACCAATACGATTATGAAAAGAAAACCCAGACCAGACCTTCTGAGAGTGTGTGTGCGTCCTGCTGAGAAGCGTGGGTGGGGCAGCTGAATCCTGTCGCAGGCAGACAGATGGGGAAGTTCCTAGCAGTCTTCTTTTGAGGGAATCCACATCGCTTTGCAGTCAAGCATAAAGGGGCAGTTGATACTGGAAGAGTAATATTGTGCCTTTTGTCCTTAAAGACAACCTGACACAGAGACTAAGTCGTTGGTCCAAAGATAAAGAGCAAGTAAAGACCAGAAGTAAAAGCAGAGCCCATGTATCCTGATCAGTAAGGTTCAATGCATCTAAAAAATAAAACCTCAGACACTTACCCTCCTCTATTCCTGATTTCCCTTTCTGTGCTTTCAGTTGCGCAAGATAATCACAGTCTAAATAAATGGAAAATTCCAGAAATAAACCCCTAAGTTTTGAATACCTTTCGATATAGCATACTGTTACAGTTGCCCTGTTTCATGATTAGTTAAGTGTTGTTGATCTCTTACTGTTCAGAATCTACAGTTCACTGCTGTCTGCATTTCAGGCACCCACAGCGGGTCTTGGAATGAGTCCCTCGTGAATAATGGAGGAACTGACTACTATATATGAAAAATGTGTCTTCTGATTTAACGATGTATTTGCCAATATTTACATTTGTTTTCCTAATTTTTCAGTGGCAAAATAACTGAGGTTTCTGTTAGTACACACAGCCTTTTAAAATCAATAAAAATCTCTTTTAGGCTCTTTTTTTTTTTAAGTGGAAGAGAGATGGTCTCAAGGTGGAGACCAGGCAGCTCTGTTGTTTGAAGTGTTAGAACCAGGCCAGGAGTCAATCTTCCGGGCTAGGTGTGGCGCCTGCCCAACAGGTGTAGCTTCTCGATCTTTGCCAACGACGCGTCCTATCCTTCTGAGTCACCTGACCCAGCTTTCTGAAAAGACATTAAACAGACTGGAGTGAACCGAAGAGTTCTAGAGCCTCCTGGAATGACTGGGGATAAACCCTAAAGATGAAAGGTGTGGCTGGGCCTTTTCTGAGGGCAAAGGGAAAAAAAAAAAAAAAAACATCCACAGCTGCATTCCGATGGTCTCTGGAAAGTCACCTTTCGGAGACCGGAAGGTGCGGTGGGATTTTCCAAGGCAATCTAATCAGCTCTGCCCTCCAGTTAACTTGGAGGGCACCTGCTCTCTGCCTGACCCACATTCTGCTCAACTGGCAGCCCGCGCCCTCATGAATTATTTTCTAAAAATAACATGGCCTCTTTATCGCTCATTTGTAAAAGCTCATTTATTACTGCTCTTCCAATGCCGCACTCCTGGGCCTCTTTAGGACAGAGACCCTCCCTCTGAGGTCTTCCTGTCATCCAGGAGCCCTTGTGCACAGGGGGGGCTCTTACCTCCCCCCTCCCAGCCTCTGCCCCGGCTGGATGGTGGACTGGGCAGTCGGGATCCGATGTCAGAGAAGGTCGACTCAGACGAGGACACTCAGCCCGGCACCGTCACAGATGCATAGGGAAACTGCAAGGGTCTTGGCTGACAGGGATTTGCACGTGCCTGCTTGTATCTGGCACAGACTCTTCCATGTTCGTGATGCCCCTGCCCCGTGCTGTTTCTGTGTATCAAGCACCAGGAATCTAGAGAAAGGACCAAGTTCTACACATGTAGGAGTCTGGCACCCCTGGCTTCGAATCATGGCTCCTTCACTTCAGCAGTGTCTCACTTTGTAGTTCAGGCCGGCCCTGAGCTCACTATGGTGCCCAGGCAAGCCTCGAACTCAGCAATCCTCCTGCCTCTGCCTCCCGAGTCCTGGGATGACAGGCATGAGCCACCACTGTGGCTGGCACTGTGGTATGTGGTATTGATGGCTGGTGGGCGTGAGTCACCACGCCCAGCATTGTTGTATGTGGTTACTGGGGATTGAACTCCAGACCTTGGCACTTGCAGGGCCAGTGCCTGAACCACTGAGCTAAATCTCCAGCCCAATAGGATTCATTTTAATAATTTAAATAACGTTCGTCCTTAATGTTCTCTTCAGAGGGTAGTGTAGTGTTTTGATGCATCTAGGCACAGACTAAATAAGAGCTTGTATGGCAAGGCTCTTGGCATGTTAGTCAGCTTTGCTGTGATAAAATATCTCAGAAAGTTAACTTAAAGGTGGAAAGGTTTGCTTTTGGTTTGTGGTTTCAGAAGTCTAATTCCATGGTCAACTGGTCCCACAGCTATGGTCTGGAGGTGAGATGAGACATTGGAGCGGAAGGATACGGCCGGGGAGGGGCGCTCTCCTCACAGTAGGCAAAGACAGGGAAGTAGCCAGAGGAAAGAACTAGATAAAACCCCCAAATCATGCCCCCTGGTCAGTCTTTCACATGGCCCCACCTGTTCCCATCAGCTCCCAATAAAAGAGTGCCATCAAATTATGATTTCATCAATAGATTAATCCACTCGATGAAATTAGAGGCCTCACTGTTCCCCAAGGCCATCAGCTGGCACCCAGGCCTTTAACACATGAGGTCTGGGAGGCCGTTCAAATCCAAACCATAACAGGCCCTAGTGTACGGCCCAATGAGGACATTGTTGCAGCCGCTTTTATTGTTCCAGAGAATAAAAGGACTTCAAGGGTAACATGGTTCAGTTCATTATCACACAGGGCTCTGACCAGTTGGCATCCTCTGAGTGAGGGAGGAAAAGGAAACCTACGACAGACCAGAAATCTTTCAAGCAGATGCTAAAAATAGTATAATGCAGTACTAAGTCGGCATTGCATCCTGATATCTGTCACTTCAGCTGGGTTTTTGTATCTACTTTTAAGGAGTGGGAAGGAGCAGAGGGACCTTCAGCCCCAGTTATTTTTATTTCAGTTTTAAATTTTTTGATGCTGGAGATGGAACGCAGGTTCTCAGACATCCTAAGCCACACAGGTATCATTTCAGGGTTGCCTCTATACTGCCTTTTTTTTTTTTCTTTTTTGAGACAGTGTCTCACTTTGTAGTTCAGGCTGTCCCTGAGCTCATTATGTAGCCCAGGCCAGCCTCGAACTCAGCAATCGTCCTGCCTCTGCCTCCCTAGTGCTGGGATTACAGGCGTGAGCCGCCACGCTTAGCTTTGTGGTGTGTGGTACTGACTGCTGGTGGGCATGATTTGCCACACCCTGTACTGTTGTATGTGGTTACCCAGGATCAAACCAGGGACCTTACGCTTGCTAGGCGGGTTCCTGAACCACTGGGCTAAATCTCTGGCCCAGTGCTGCAATTCTTATATTGTTCATTCAACAAGTCAAAGCTACTTATTGTGCAAGTATTCTGTCTTAGGATAGATTGTCTCCACACTTTGCTGTGCCTTGATTTTCCTGGGAAAATCCTAGAAGTAAAATAATGATCCTTCTAGAGCTGGGCCTGGTGACACATGCTTAGAATCCCAGCATTCCAGAGGTAGAGGCAGGAGGATCTCTGAGTTTCAGGCCAGCCTAAACTACATGGCGAGACCCTGACTAAAAACAACAGGAGAGTATTGAGCCTCTAAAACGAGCTCTCTGCGTTGTTTGGAACCACTCCTCTGCTGAAGTATCCGAGGAGCTTGAGTTTAGACTTGTTTCGCTGACTTTCAGCCCCCCTCCACCCTGTTCCAGGAAAAGCAATGTACTTGTCCCAGGCCATCACAATCCCAGCTTTGAGATTTAAGAGATTTGTGTGTGTGTGTGAATGCATTTTTTTTTCCTTTAAAACAATGAACTCAGCTGAAAGCTTCCTGGTTTGTTTGGAAAGTGGCTTGTGTGTACACGAGGTGGAAGAGCAGGAGAACAGAGGAGATTGGAAAAGGGAGGCCTAGAATGGAAAGACGCTGGAGGAGGAACTGGGGAAAGACAGCACCCCACACAGCGGCCAGCATGCACATGAGCTCTTTCGCTGTCAGCCTCATCCTACGAGATAAACCACACTTTCTGGCCCTGTTCAGCGCATGCTCCGGAGGACCAGCTCCCAGGCCTCCCCAGCGCAGGGCCAGCAGTCAGGGCTGGCCCCAAGGATGGCTGTTACTTGGGAAAGAAGGCATCATGCCCTTCTGCGCGGAGGGCTCTGTCCTCAGGCATCGTCTTATATTGTCTCGTTGAACTTTTATAGTCCAGGTATTATTTCACAGATGAAAAAAAAAAAGGTAAACATCCAAGGATGGGAACCCGAATGTTTAGCCTGTTAACAAATCCTGAAAAACACAAACGCTAGGAAAACAGTTTCCATCTTGGCAGTCCCTATAAAACAAATAGGACAGGAAATATTTTCCTTACTATTGAGGTCTCCTGCTGCTAATTAAAAAAGTAAAAAAAACATGTTTTCTAAAGTACCCTTAGGCCTGTGATGTTTGTATGCAACAGGGAAGACAGGCTCCCTAAAGGAGAATGAAATCAGCCAAGCGTGTGCCCTTGTGGTTGGCGCAAGGGGCTATCCGAGTTTAGAGAAGACAGGCGTGGTCGCCGTCCTGCCCCTGAGGACAGCTGCTCCCACGCAGACACGCACTGCCGTCTGTGAAAGATGGTTTTCTCCGGGGTATTTGTCAAAACTGCAACTCTGAAGAAACCCCTTGTTTAAGCAGCGGAGGGACCAAAAAAATGGGGACTCCATTCCCAAACCCCTGCCTGACCCACTCGCGTTCCGCAAGCTGTGTCTGCCGTCTGCCACCGTACCTGCCACAGACGGGCCGGGGGAGGAGACTCCATTTAGAGAGAGTTGACTCAACAGCCTTTCAGCTTTCAGAGATGGGTGTAAAACCCATCTCTGAACCTGAGGGGAGGAAGTGAGGACACACTGGAAGGAAAGTCTGGGCCCAGGAGTGCCAGAATCCTGCACACAAATCCCTGATGGGAGAAGAAGCCCTTTCTGATAAAAATCCTGGAGCTGGAGATTTAGCTCAGTGGTTCCAGTGCCTGCCTCGCAAGTGCAAGGTCCCTGGTTAAATCCCTGGTAACCACATACAGTAATACTGGGCATGGTGGCCATGCCCACTGGCGATCAGTACCTCATACCACAAATGCCAGGCTTGGTGGCTCAAGCCTGTAACCCCAGCACTCAGGAGGCAGAGGCAGGAGGATTGCTGAGTTCAAGGCTTTCCTGAGCTACATATGATCTCAGGGCCTGCCTGAACTACAAAGCCAGACCCTGTCCAAAAAAAAAAAAAGAATCCAGATCTACTCAAGTCCTGCCAGCCCCATGCCCACCTACACCGTGTACCATCTGCCCCTCAAGGCCAGTCACCCTTTCTTCCTTTTTCAGACCTTGCAGGTGATCTACCCCTACACCCCGCAGAATGATGATGAACTGGAGCTGGTCCCCGGGGACTTCATCTTCATGTCTCCCATGGAGCAGACCAGCACCAGCGAGGGCTGGATCTACGGCACCTCACTGACCACCGGCTGCTCCGGGCTGCTGCCTGAGAACTACATCACCAAGGCGGACGAGTGCAGCACCTGGATCTTTCACGGGTAAGGCAGCGCTGACCCCGGCCTGCCACTGGGGGGCGCACGCCCTGCGGTAGACGTTCGGGGCCCTGGGGAGATGGGCTCGGTCCTGGGCCCGGGGCGGTGTAACCGGAAGCGGAGCCCATGGAGAACAAGCTAGGTGAAGGACAGTAGTGACTGTGCCGCGCCGATGCCACTGTCTTCCTGGTCGGAGACCGATCTAAAGCTGGCCACAGGCCCATGCCTTTGGCCGGTGGGTGGTGATACGGCAGCGTGGGGTCTTCACTGCTTCAGGGCCTCCGTCCGCCCGCCCTGGCTCGGTATTCCCACTGGACTGACTCCCACAGCGACCAGGCCGATTCCTACCGTGACAGACAGACCTTCAACAAAAGGGGCTGCCGGAGTCGGGAGCCCTACGTGTACCCTCGCTTGCCAGGTCACCTTGAGCAGGCCTCAGACATGACCCATCGTGCCAGGCCAACAAGGACTGATCTGAGCTAACAGCTGTCAGAACGGAACCGGGCCACATTGTCCCCCTTCTTCCTTAGGGTGACGGATTTCAACCTGTCCCTGGTGACTGTTTTGTCCCTGGTCCGTACTGGCCCCGCCGTCAGAGCGGTCTGTGTTATTTGGCCGGCTCTGCCGTGAGATCAAAACAGGAACAAAAGCACCTTCTCTTTCTCACCACCAGCATCTCAGAGCCAGCCCTTCCCTGGCACATGTGGCCGGGTGTGCCGGTTCGTGTTTTCCTTCCTCTTGTGTTTGTCACATGGCAACATGGAGAGGCAGAAGCCTGGGCAGCAGCTGCACGGTGGCTAATATTGTTATTACTACCATGAAAGAGGGGCGGAGAGCGGCGATTTCTGCAAGTGCTCTGCCTGGAGATGGGAAAGAAAAGAAGCCCGCTGCCCTGCTGAGCAGCAAGCGGAGGAACAGTGAACCCAAATACAGAAGAGAACATTTTCTTCCCTAACAGCCTTGCGCGGCAGCTCCGCCCTCCGCCTGGCTGTCTGCCCCTCCCCCATCCTGGCCAACGGGCGGCGGGCCTCCCCAGTAGAGGGCCAGAGCCACCTGTGTCTCCAAATACGCGCCTCTTTTTCAGCAATGCCTCTGAAAATTAAAATGCAGAAGTTGAATTTCCAATGTCACCACTATACCTGTATAAAAACAAAGCAGAACCCAGCCATCCACCACCCCATGGCGTTTCGGGCAGGAACGGGACACACAGGAGCACGACAGAGGCCATCGAGTTGCACTGCCCAGGGGCAAGGCCCCAGCTGGGCCAAATACCCTCCGGGGTGCTCAGAGTGGTGAAGTCACCAGGGACACGTTTCTCAGAAGGTACAAGGCTGTTAAGTGACCACACAGAGCTGGAGGAGGACTGGTCAGAGGAAGCCCGGCCCCCAGCTCTCCTGCCTCACCGTGGGCTGCAGCGGGGAGCAGGGGATGCCTGAGAAGCGCTGCTGGCCGAGTGAGAAAGATCCTATCGTCTGTACCCACCTGTCTCTGAATTAGAGCCCGGGCTGAGCCCAGTGACCTCTGTCAGCAGGTCACGTGCTCTGCGTACCCTCTTATTTTACTTCGAGGGTTATTTCCAGTAAATCATATTTGAAATTCACCTACCAACATCCACAGTCAACCTTGCTAGAGTGGAGAAATACTAGCACCAGGCACCAGGATATTCCAGTTAAGCATTTGTATTTTACCCGGTCATGGTCCATGCGTGCATGTGATTCCAGCACTCAGGAGGGTGAGGCAGAAAGATGAACTGAGTTCAAAGCCAGCCTGGGCTACACAGTGAGTTCAGGCAAGTCTGAGCTACAAAGCAAGACTCTGTCTCCAAAAAAAAGTGAATTTTAACCCGGAATCTTGGATTCAGAGTCCAGCTCTCCCATTTACCAGGTGTGTGGCCTTGGCCAGATTATACACCACTCTGAGCCTCTTTTTGTTCACCATAAAATAAAGATAATGATCGCAGGAGCCAGCTTTGCTATACGTCAGGTGTACAACAGCACCAAATATACGGTGGCCACTAGCAATCTGAGCGCCCCTCCAGTGACAGACCAGAGCAGGCCGCTGTTGCCCGCGGCTAAGTCCGGGCCAGACTGACGCCATGGTGGGAGCCCGACCCTTCACGGTCCTTGCAGCCCTGTGCATCTTGGGTGACTCCTGAGGAGGTACTCTTACTGTCCCTCTGGGGTGCCCCTGCCCCACTCTGTCCCCCGAAGTGGCCAGACTGCCTTGTCCTTCTAGGTTTGCCAGAGGCCTGCTGTGCTATAGGAAGAAGGCAGCACCTGCAAGGTACTTGAGGAGAGTTTCTGGGTGTCGGCCTGGCTTCCTCCCCGTCCTGCTGATCATTCAGTACCGGTTATTGTCTTCGGGGAACTCATGCACACGCACGTGTCCACCCCCCCACACACACACACCCACCCACACACACACACACACAGCACACGCGCTGTCTGCAGGGGGAGCCAGCCCCTTTGACTGCAGTGACAGGAGGAGGCTGATGTTCTCTTTGCCGAGTGAGTGGAAGCGGGGAGAGGAGGGATCCTGTCAGTGTCTTCCCAGCTGTAATAACGAAATTAGAGACACCACGTACAAGCGGGATGTCAGCCCAGTTCGAGAGAGCCAGACGCTTCCGGGCCCAGAAGCTTTAACAAACCAGACAGGAAATCTGAATTTTCCATAACTCTGATGTTCCAGAAGGTGTCAGAAAGGAAATAAAGGAAAATGACTGGTCTCTCGTGAACTGCAGGAGATTTCCTTGGGCTACCTTCCTTCCATTTGCTCCTAACAGGCTTCATTCACTGCACAGCAGACTCACTGATGCAGCTGTGTTACACGCTTGGCCCCTGGTTACACCTCACACCCCTGAGACACCCACTGTGAGGAGTAGTAGTTTCCGGGCAGGGGCAGTCTTTAGAGGTTCTCATACACACCAGGCTGCAAATCAGTTTTTCAGCATGTAAGCCTTCTGAGAATTTGGCTTATAAGTAGAAAGAGTCTATCATTTGTAGATTAAAAGAAGAAACGTATGGCAGGCACTTCTGAGAGCAAATAGGATACGTAAACATTAAAGTCATACAATTCTTTGAAAAGAAAAGTCTTCCGAAAACCAATTAACCTAATATTCTCGGGAGATATAAAAAGTTATTTTTAAGAATAAAACTTTAGCCAGCATGATAGTACAATGCTATTGTCCGAGCGCTCCTGGAGGTTGAGGCAGAAGCATCATGAGTTCAAGGTTCACGAGTTCAAGGTTAACCTGGACTCCCCAGCGAGACCTTGTCTCAAAAAACTCAAAATAGGCTGGTACATCTCAGCATTCTGGAAGACTGAAGCAAGAGGATCACAAGTTCAAGCCTGGCTTAGGCAATTTAGCAAGCACCCTGGGCAGCAACATGGAAAGAGTTTTTTTAAAAATCCTCATTCTGGGGCTGGAGGGTTAGCTCAGTGGTTCCGGTGCCTGCCTCGCAAGCGCAAGGTCCTGAGTTTGATTCCCGGAAACCACATAGAATGCTGGGCATGGAGACTCACGCCCACCAGCAATCAACACCGCATACCACAATGCCGGGCGTGGTGGCTCACGCCTGTCATCCCAGCACTCGGGAGGCAGAGACAGGAGGATTGCTGAGTTCGAGGCATACCTGGGTTCCATAGTGAGCTCAGGGCCAGCCTAAACTACAAAGTGAGACCCTGTCTCAAAAACAAACAAACAGAATCCTCATTCTTCTCATCAGATAGAAATTACCATGGACAGCACTCGGGAGGCAGAGACAGGAGGATTGCTGAGTTCGCGGCGGCTTGCCTGGGCACCATAGTGAGCTCAGGGCCAGCCTGAACTACAAAGCGAGACCCTGTCTCAAAAAGCAAAAAAAAAAAAGAAAGAAAGAAATTACCATGGAAAATATTAAAAGCAAAAGGAATTGTTCAAATTTCATCTGAACCATAAAAGTAGCTGGAAACAGTGGTACATAATTGATACCTTATTATTCTTTTACATGCTTTTGGTGCCAATTATGCCTGTGACATCCCAATAAGCACAAAATCATCGGACCCCGTCCCTGCCCAGAGGGGATAAAAGCACGTGTTCTCAGTACGGAAGCCCACTTCCTCCTCACTTGCTAGCTGTAGGACTTCGGGATGAAGCACAGGTTCCTCCCCGGGGCGGGTGTGCCCTGCTCAGCCTCCCCAAGCCCTGAGCTCCCCCGGGGCGCGTGCCCTGCTCATGCCCCATCGTGAAATGCAGGTGGCTTGTGGCCAGAGCACTGAAGTCCTTCCTCACCTTCCTGTGCAGTTCGTACTCCATCTTAAATACGGCACCGAGCGGTTCGCTCCCGTTTGGGGATGGCGTGCTGGAGAGGCGGCAGTATGAGGACCAGGGACTCGTGGAGACGACGCCACTCACTATCATCTGCCAGCCCATGCAGGTAAGAGCGGTGAGTGCCTCGAGTCTCATCGGGACACGCTGAAAACTGGTTTATTAAGTGTCAGCGTGGCACTTGCCGCCCCCAGAGGGTCCCTGACCTCTTGAGGGTACAGCACTCAAGATCAGAGAAAAGCCTGGAAGAGTCAAGTGAGGAAGGTTGGTCCCCAGAGAAAGACTTTGCTCTCTAAAATATAATGATACCCGTAGTTGCATCTGCTTTGTGTATTGGTGTGAAAATGAAAGGCAATGGTAAAATAAGGCTGTGGGCCCAGTAACGTACCGTGAGTGAGTGCTCGATGTATGTCCCCTTCTCAGAGAGGCCAGGAGAGGAGTAGAGAGGAGTAGTTGTTGAGCAGTGTGGACAGAGGCCAGCTGTAAGTTCAAGGACTTCGGATGTGTAACCCAGGGTGAGTTAGGGAAGGCTAGCAAAGGAGACGAAGAGTCTCTGTGGTGCGCGTTAACCTTGTCAGAGCAGCTGGAAGCTAAGGGAAAGAGCCCACTGGAACCTGGAAGCCCAGAGAAAACTGGAGACAGTGGATTGTTGGTGAGGGGAAGAGGAGTGCCTGCAAAGTCGCATAGCAGTCGTGGCAACGAAAAGCACGTGGACCTGCCTTTGACTACCCTTGCCCATTTATCACAGGCGAGAGCTAGTGTCCTCCGAATCCATCTCTGGGAACATCAACACCTGTATAGTCAGCCAGCGGAGCCCCCGTGGTAGTTAGAGTATAACAAAACCAGGCTTCACGGCTGGAGCAGACAATACTAAATATAAAAGAGCCGTTGCCACTGTGGCTGTTCTTTCCATGGGACCCAAGAGGTCCTTAGGTTATCACCACATTTTAAAGATGAGACAGACAAATTGATGACAGTAGAAGTCCTTGTTTTCTGATGAAGTCAATGAAGCATGCTTTTGGGAAAAACACCGTAGATGATAACATTAGTGGCTGGTTTTACCTTGAGCTGGAATTCACTGGACCTTCGTTCTTTGGTTATTTTGTTTGTTTCTATACTGGAGATTGAACTCCTAACTTAGCACTTTTGAGGAAGGCGCCGGAACCACTGAGCTAAATGCCCAGCTTTTGGCCTTTATTTTCATAGTGACAAAATGCTACTCTTACTGAAAGCAGAGGCAATGATAGTGCCACTTTCAGGAGCCCCCCCCCTTTTGCAGTACTAGAAATTGAACCCAAGATGTGATGCATGTTAGGTCCCCCAGTCCATTTTTTTAATTTCTATTTTGAGATAGGGTCTTACTGAGTTGTCCAGGCTGGCCTTGAACTTGCTATCTTCCTGTCTCAGATCCTTAAGGAGCCAGGATTACAGGAGTGCATCATCACATCTGGATCATAACCCTTCTTATCTGACAAAACACCAGCAGTTTAATCTCACCTGAGCCTCAGCATAACTTGTGAGGTGCGGGGGCACGGATCTTAAAACCCTTATCTTATAGATGCCAACTGAGATCCAAGGTTCTCACGGGCTTTTCAAGGCCACGCTGAGCTGTGTATTTCCTTGTCACTCGCTTTTCTTCCTCTGCAGCCTCTGAGAGTCAACAGCCAGCCCGGCCCTCAGAAGCGGTGCCTCTTCGTGTGTCGGCACGGAGAGAGGATGGACGTTGTTTTTGGGAAGTACTGGCTGTCTCAGTGCTTTGATGCCAAAGGTGAGTGCCGTAGGCCCCTTGTCCGCGGTTGTACCCTCTGTGGCCCCAGGTGCCCATAGTCAGCCGCGGTCTGAAACCATTAGTTGGAAATTCTCAGAAACAATTCATAGGTGCATCGTCTTTCTCCAGTGTATCCAAGAAGGGTGAGCACAGTATAAGATAAGAGGAAGAGGGAAAGCATATTTACATAAACTTTACTGCAGTATATTGTTACTGTTTTTTATCATCCTCTCACTGTCTGACTTAAGAATTAAGTTTTATCATAATTATGCTTGTGTATAAAAGAATACGGTATATACAGCGTTCAGCAGTATCTGGCTTCGGGCATCTACTGATCATCCTGGAACACATCTTCGTATAAGGGGAACTATTATATTGTGGTCGGTTGACTGGTGAACTGTCATAGCAATCATGGCCTCTAGGGGGCATAGGCAAACTATATTTACCTACCTGGAGTCATTTATGAGTTTGAATACTATTAGAAATTACCTGACACCTATTAAGTCCTTCCTGATCATCTTGGGTCTTAAGAAAGGGCTAAGTGTTCTTGTCCACACTGTATAAGCTGAGGCAGAAGAGGCCAAAGAAATGTGCTCCCCCTGGTGACACAACAAAGCCAGTCTCATTCCGTGGCCAGTGACGTCTCCATTAGGTCAGCCCAGTTCATCTGGCTCTCTTCGCTTGTGAGTAGCATTTTAGAAGAGGTGTCAGGGAACACTACCCTCTTTAGAGTGTTCGGTTGTTATTCTCACCCGGAAACTATCTCTTGTCCCTTGTGACAGCAGAGCAGAAGAGTAGATGCCACACCAGTCTACGGAATAAAAAGTGTCAGATTTGATAGTTTACACCTGCTCCAAAGAGCTCAGTTCAGTCTTTGGCCATGAAGGAAAGGGCGGCAGGATCAACGAGGCCAGCCCTAAGGACAGGAAACGCACGCAGCCTTCATTCAACTTTCCCTTCCAGGCCGCTACATACGCACCAACCTGAATATGCCTCACAGCTTACCTCAGCGGAGCGGCGGCTTCCGGGATTATGAGAAAGATGCTCCGATCACCGTGTTCGGGTGCATGCAGGCAAGGCTAGTGGGTGAGTGCCCCGGAGCAGCCCGCCAGCATTTCCGGACCCCATCCATGTGTCAGGACACTTCCAGGGGCCTCCCGCAACTCTCCGACAGTCAGAGGTGTATTTCCTCAGTTCAAAAGGGGTCTCCTGGGCCAAAGATTTAGCTCAGTGGTTCCAACGCCTGCCTCGCAAGCGCAAGGTCCTGAGTTCGATCCCCACTAACCACATACGATGCTGGGCGTGGTGACTCACGCCCACCAGCCATCAATACCAAACCTCACAGTGCCGGGCGTGGTGGCTCACGCCTGTCATCCCAGCATTGGGAGGCAGAGGCAGGAGAATTGCTGAGTTCGAGGCTTGCCTGGGCTCCATAGTGAGCTCAGGGCCAGCCTGAACTACAAAGCGAGACCCTGTATCAAAAAAAAGGGGGGGTTCTCCTGAACAACACGTGGTCCCTGTTGTAGGAGTGTGGTGGGGAAGGTCGTACGTGGTTTACTTACAACACTGGAGTAACACAAGTCAGCTTCTGACCACAGCATCTGACAGCACAGCCCTAAGGAGAGAGCAAGGATGGGGAGGAAGGAGCCCAGAGGTTGCCAGGTTTACAGCGGCCACTGTGTATTTGAAGACTCAGTTCTTGGCAGCCCTGCTCTGCTCCATACCAGCCATGCAAGGACAATGTCTTGCACTGTTGAGCCATTTCACAGATTCTTCTGGGTCACTTTCTTTTGTATAAGTTACAGGGCTGGGTGTGGATAGTATGAGTCTGTGAGAAACAAACATATAAAGTAAGTATCATGGAACATGGACACTGAATAATATTATGGGAGCACAAAAATTTAAAAAGGGAAAAAGACTTGTAAGAGGAGAAGAGAGGTGGGCTGGGATGTGAAGAAGGAGTAGCTGAGAAAATGAGCAGAAGGAAGAAAAGGGTGTTCATGGGAGAAAAAGCACTATAAACGAAGTCATGGAAGTCAGAAATAGCATCAAGGCCACAGGGAAAACAAACTGCTCTTGATTGTAGAGCGTAAACTGTGAGGCCAGGCAAGAGATCGTCTGGCAAGATGAATGAAGACAAGTTCACAGAAGACCGTGGCCGCCATAGTGGGGTATTGATTTACCTGGTGGAGAAAATAAATGGATTCCAGGAGGCAAATATTAAAGTATCGGATGTTGGGATTCATCTCTGGCATCCAAGGATATGACCAGTTGAGATCTTGTTTGACACACTATGAAATTAAAACAAGGCCTAATTTGGGCTGGAGGGTTAGCTCAGTGGTTCCAGTGCCTGCCTAATAAGCGCAAGGTCCTGAGTTTGATCGCTGGTAACCACATATAACGCTGGGCGTGGAGACATGCCCACCAGCAATCAACACTGCATACCACAATGCCGGACGTGGTGGCTCACGCCTGTCATCCCAGCACTCGGGAGGCAGAGACAGGAGGATTGCTGAGTTCGAGGCTTGCCTGGGCACCATAGTGAGCTCAGGGCCAGCCTGAACTACAAAGCGAGACCCTGTCTCAAAAAGCAAAAAAAAAAAAAAAAAAAACAACAAGGCCTAATTTTCCCTTCCTTACAATGGAGAAATTTGAACTCTCCATTTGAAGTCCAGGCATCATTCTGTATCTAGATTTCCCTTCCAACAAATTTTGCCACTAAAGAGAAAGAATGAGAAAAATAAGAAGGGGGCCTGTTCTTGGCCCCTTCTATAAGGACTCCGGTGAGGGGTTTGCTGGCAACAAGGCAAAGCTGCCATTGCTGGATCTGTGTGGACCACAGCAGGAGAGAGAAGTTGCTGGGTCTGCTGGGAGGGGCATGACACTGAGGGCCAGTGGAGTCCGAGTATAACAGCACACTGCTTCTCCTGGGTCTGCTTGCAGGTGAAGCCTTGTTGGAGAGTAACACCGTCATCCACCACGTCTATTGCTCCCCATCCCTCCGCTGCGTTCAGACTGCACACAATATCTTGAAAGGTGAGATCCTCCTCATCTCCTGGCACCTAGTTATCATAGCGTTGTGGGATATTCACCGGTGCAAAGCCTTGAACCTGGAATTGTGAGCAAGCATTCTTTTGCGAGATGACTGATTATGCTCCAATCACAGATTCATGCTCTGGCAGTATAAGCCAGACAAAAAGAAGTATACTTGTGATGTTTTTCTTGAGAATTGAAAGCTCTCTTGAATAGCTGTAGGTTTGTAGATAGTTTCAGCTTGTCGATCAATGATTCTTTTCTTGTACTTAAATAGTCAAATC
>PVIC010020935.1:0-29044 GCA_004025085.1 Thryonomys swinderianus | reverse complement strand
AAAAAAAAAAAAAAAAAAAAAAAAAAAAAAAAACCAAAAAAAAAAAAAAAAAAAACTAAGGTAAGCCTTCCTTTTCCTCTTTTTCCTTTCTCTCGTCCTCCTTTTCTCCCATGTTTTGCTTTCAAAGTAAACTTTTTTTTTTTTTTGAGACAGGGTCTCGCTTTGTAGTTCAGTCTAGCGCTGAGCTCACTATGTAGCCCAGGCAAGCCTCGAACTCAGAAATCCTCCTGTTTCTGCCTCCCGAGTGCTCGGATTACAGGTGTGAGCCACCATGCCTGGCTTAAAGTAAATTTTTAATTTTGAAATAATTTTAGATTTATAAGAAAGTTGTATGACAACACTGAGAATTATGTTATAACTACTATCCAGCTTTCTCTTTTTTAAAAGCCACTGTATTGAGGTATGATAGACATAAAAGGGCTGTGCATATTTATATATTTAATGTATAATAATGTAATGAGTTTAAGAATAAGCTTTCCCTTTTGCTCACTGCTTAGTTCACAACATCTAGAACAGTGTATGCCTTGGAACCATCCTTGCAATCCATTCCATAAATCTTCTCATGGCCTCACAGATTTTCTCTCACCTTTTAATTTATTATTTCATACCAAGAACACTTTGCATAGTATCTATTAACTTAGAAAACTTTTAAGTAATAATATAGTATTATTAATTATAGGCAATATGTTGTACAATTGATCTTTAGGATTTATTTATCTTGTAGAATGATGTGCATATTGAATATTACCTTCTGATTTCGCCTCTGTAGCTGTTAGCAACTGCTATTCTATTCTCTGCTTCTATATATTTGACTGTTTTAGATTTACCACATAATTAGTAATATAATTATTTTTCTGTTTCTGCTTCCTTAGCATAATATCCTACAGGTTCATCCTCAAATTTCAGGATTTCCTTCCCTTTTAAGGTTGAATAGTACTCCATTGTATGTGTAATACCATGTTTTCTTTATCCATTTATTCTTTCTGGGCATTTAGCTTACTTCTGTCTTGGGTATTGTGAATAATGTGGCAGTGAACATGGAAATAACCTCCAAGACCTGGGCCCTTGTTCTTTAAATGCCTTTCTTATATTTTCTTCCTTACAGTGATCCTATGTAGAAATGGCATTTCCTTCTATCCCCAGTGATCTAGCTGGATTTTCACATCACTCTTATAGACAGATAAAGAAGGAAGAAATGAATCCAGCCATAAATGAGCATTACTTAGTGTCTGGAGCCATGCCAGGAAGTATCACAATGCTTACTTCATTTATGCATTAACCCCAGGATGGAACATCTTTAATCTTGTTTCACAGTTGTGGCCCGGAGAGTTAGTGACTTGAGAACATGTCTGAGCTCACACGGTCATTCAAACTGAAGCCTTTTTTCCTGCTCTTCTACCTCCTCTCCTCCATGTTTCCCAAACCTCTTTTGTGTAGGCTTGGGTTAATTTAGGTCACATTTTAGATTTTCCTCCCTGGAGATTTTTGGCTTTGGTTAAAAAAAAATTGTTATAGGTTCTTCATGTTGGCTACTATTTGGTTTCGAGCATGGACCCAAGAACCATAGCAGTCAGACACAGTTTAATGAACTGCTAGAAATAAGTAAACGTTGTAGATTTTAGCTCTTTGAGAAGAAGTTTTCCCATTAATTCAGGCATTTTAGGTTACAGAAGTGAGACTGTCTTCAACATTTGGCTTGGCATGCAATGATGAGCACCAGGGATTTTATTTGGGAAGAACTTCGAAAGTCTTTCATCTTGTGAAGGAAAAATTTAAACTCTTTCAAGGCAGAATTTGAGTTTGTTCTCTGAAAAGAGTGGGGGGACAGATCTGTCCTTAGCAGAAATACATACAGCTTTTAAAAAAACATCTGATTCGGCCAAGATTTCTCTGTTGGCAGAGTCTAGGATCTATCCTCATCTTATAATCATCCCAGTCCTGGGAGAACTTCTCAAAGTTAAAAAAAAGTCCCCAAATTATCCAAATAGTGATGCTTGAAAAGCAGCCAAGAGGGATTGCATCTTTCCTATTAATACCACATGTGCTTCCCTGCATAGCCCATTTTATAAGGATCTGAACAGTGGTACAAGGTCTTCCCACCATGAATACAGCTCCACACTGTCTCACGGGCACTGTGGCGTTCTAAAGTAGGAAGCCACAGACCCTTGGCTTTCCCCACACAGAGTGCCTATCCTCACTGACTGCTGGCTTCATTCTCACTCAGCTTATATGTCCTGAATTTAAGTTCTTTTCCAGGCTGGCTACATGTATTATATTTATACAGGGAAAGGATTTTATTTTTCACCCGAGTAAGCTTGTTTTAGTGTTTTTAGGATACACCCATGCAAACAAATAAAACATTTTACCACCCAAAGAACATTTTTGGAAAGTTAATATAAACATAGTTGGAAGAATCTTTTATGGGAAGCCAAAGGCAGCTACTGAGTGTGCAGAAAGATTTGGAGTAGGCTCACAGCCACACGAAGGCATGGGGCTTAGTGCGGTGTGCTGAGTGACTCATTTGTCATCTTCTTTGGGAAATGGTTGCCGTGACTGTGGAGTCTCTGTAAACAATGTTGTTTTTATATACATGCAACAATAACAACAAAACAAGATGGGCAGAAAGGAAGGAAGCAAATACCAATAAAATCATTTGTTTTTAGAGCCAGAAATAGATGGATTACAAATGTCAGCTTTGTCCCCTATTTGCTATGTGGCTGTGGGTATGGCGTTTAACCTGAGTCTTATTTGCCTTATTGCAAAAACAGGAATGATGATTTCTTCCTAATAAAGTTTTATATGTAATCAGAATATACACACTATATTTCTTCCTTTCCTTCACAATTGCACCATCCACTGATGGCTTATGGGTCCTCTGGGTGTAGCTAGGTGGGTGTTTCTTTTCCTCCCACTCTATAATCCAGTTAGCTCATTCTCTCTTCATTTTTTCTCCTTGAAGACACACTTTCAGCTGTGAGATCTGAAATGAATGTACTGCAGGGTGACTCTTCAGAGAATCCCAGCACTGAAAGTTGCATAATAATTCACTGTTAAATATTCAAGCTAATACATTCACACACTGCATAAGGATACCTTGGTGAACAATGAGCTGCATATGCAATGAGGTCTACTTTCAATATTCTATATTATGTACTTTACATTAGAGAGCCTAAGGCCACAGTAGGCTCCACTGTCCAGATGGGTGTAAGTGGACTCTGTGATATTTGCACAAAAACACCTAATGGCATTAGTTCTCAGAATCTCTCCATCACTAAGTGATTTAAACTGTATTTACATTGTCCTTTAACACTGAAGAAATATTTTGACTAAATATTCTAAAACATATTCTGTGAGAAAGTTCTTTGCATCTGGTGTCACTTCACCTTCCAAGTGAGGGGAGAGAGACTCTGAAAAGACTTGGCCAGCGTAACACAGCTGGAAATACTGGACTCGGTTTCACACCATGCACCTAACATCAACAAGCAGTACTTTTCAGGTGCTGACCTTACTTACTGCTCTACCTCCCGGCTGTCCTGGTCTCCTATTCCCCTGCGTTTCTAGGATTTCCCCTTGTGTTTCCAGGTTCTCTTATATTCTCACAAAGACATCCTCTTAGCTACTGCTTGGTATTGGCCATTTTTCTTCTCTCCAGCTCTGGTTTATTTTGGTGAGGTCTGCAGCCTGAAGGTGCCTCCTTGTTACCATGGTGACTGGTGCCTGTCATCAAAGGAGCTTACATGAAGTGTGTGTGATCTCCTTGCAGTCTGCTTCCAAAGGCTTGGTGCTGCTGTTCGCCGCTGACAGCCTCAGCCATGGGCCCTGGCGATTTTGCTCAGGACACCTCTAGGGTGAGACCACCCAAGTCGGGAGAAACTCTCCCGGTTTGTGTTAAGTGCCTTTCCTCAAGCTTCTAAGCAGTACTTCCTCCCTGTCAAACCCAGTGGCTCATGGAATTCAGGGAAACAGTGTTTTTCATTTTACTATGACCTCCTTGAAAGATCCAGAGAGGTCTTATCAGGAAAGATATGAACCCAAGCAGTTAATACTGACCTGGAATCAACCTCTGTGATTGTTAATGGGTTCTTTTAGGGCTATTTCTTATCATTTAATAAGTTTTTTCTTCTGAGTTTCTTTAGTCCCTCAAGTAAATAAGCTAACTTTTGCTATTTTCAAACACAGCTGAATCTTAGTGCAACTATAACT
This sequence comes from Thryonomys swinderianus, assembly GCA_004025085.1. NCBI lineage: Eukaryota > Metazoa > Chordata > Mammalia > Rodentia > Thryonomyidae > Thryonomys > Thryonomys swinderianus. Next base: position 24,841 of record PVIC010020935.1, on the reverse strand, counting down.
TAGGTTCATGTGGGGCTGTTGCATCCACCTATCATTATTATTATTATTATTATTATTTTTTTAATTTTTAGACAGGGTCTTGCTTTGCAGTTCAGGCTGCTCCTGAGCTCACTATGTAGTCCAGGCAAGCCTGGAACTCAGCAATCCTCCTGCCTCTGCCTCCCCAGAGCTGGGATTACAGGCGTGAGCCACCACGCCCGGCACTGTGGTATGTGGTATTGATTGCTGGTGGGTTTGAGTCACCACGCCCAGCATTGTATGTGGTTACTGGGGATCGAACTCAGGGCCTTGCTCTTTCGAGGCAGGCGCTAGAACCACTGAACTAAATCTCCAGTCCACCTATTATTATTTTTTTCTTTTTTTTTTTTTTTTGAGACAGGGATTTGCTTTGTCATTCAGGCTGGCTCTGAGCTCACTATGTAGCCCAGGCAAACCTCGAACTCAGCAATCCTCCTGTCTCTGCCTCCCGAGTGCTGGGATTACAGGCATGAGCCACTACACCCGGCACTGTGGTATGTGGTATTGATGGCTGGTGGGGGTGAGTCACTATGCCCAGCACTGTATGTGGTTACCGGGATCGAACTCAGGAACTTGCGCTTGCGAGGCAGGCACCAGAACCACTGAGCTAAATCTCCAGCCCCACATCCACCTATTATTACAGCGATACAATGACTTTTGGATTTCAAAGATCATTTCAGAGACAACATGCAGAAATAATACCGTGTGACTAATTGCTTATGGAGGAAAGATGGGTGAGAGAACAAACCAAAATAATATCTGTTTACTAAAATCATGCTGAGACAAGGAGCGGGACTTTCTTTTTTCAGCTCTTTAACTTAGTAATAGAACAAGGACTTTTAATACCAAGGAAGTAGAAAAGGGTGTAATCTGGAAAGCAAAGATCAGCCTTTAATTGAATAAATAATGAATAATCTATGTATTGTTCTCATTCCCTCATTTTTCTTTAAGTATAAAATATTTGTCATATTACGCCCTTTTAAAACTATTCTGTTGCTTTAGTTACTATCCACAAGACATTGTGTAGCAAACGTTATCAGTGCTCCTATATTACTAGTATAAAAATTCAGGACCAGAGAGTTTGGGCAGCTTGCCAAAAGCCACAGAAATAGTCAGGAGAGTAGGTTGGGCTTAAATACAAGCCCTTTGATGTCCAAATGCCACTGATTTGGCAGCTGAAGATGTCTTCACGTTTTTTTTAGTATTTAAAATATATTTCTTTAAAATAGATAAGTATCATTTTTATCAGCTTTGTATTTTGACTCATATTTATAAGTGAATGTGAATGTTTTTAAAGCTTATCAACTTGAATACTTAGTGTTATATTTTCTGTACAAATTCTTTATCTCTAAAATCCCTGCAGGATCTACTGTAGATAAAAATGTGGGTTCATTATTGTCATTCTAGGGGCTGCTCTTTTTTAACGCTCACAAAATAAATAACAATGATCACCCTGTTTAGACTCCTTTTTGAGTACTGTTTTCTTTTCTTCTCTACTTTCTTCTTCCTGCGTTCTTGTCCTCCCCTGACTTTTTATTTGAGATTGTGACAATGGAACCATGAGAATCATGGCCAGGTACCAAATTCTCATGGATCTGCCTTAAGACTTCCTCATGTTGGGGATGCTCCTTTAGTCCTCATTAGTCTGTAGTTTACATCAATCCTGTACCTATAAAAAATGGCTTCCTTCTGGTGGAGCTGAGCTGATGCAGAGAGCTGTGAGGAAGATTCTGGGCCTGTGCTGACTTAATACTTGATATTCTACCTTTACCAAGTGACTCTGAGGTCATAGCTCCACGATCACTTCTAATTTTGCATCAATACGAAGTATGCAAACTGAAAGAACTATTCACACTATATTTTGACTTGATTTTGCTGTTTATAATTACTATATAATCTTCATCCTTATAGAAAGTTGTATGATTTGTATATGGACTTCAGAATCCCCATTTTCTAGATGAAAAAAATTTGATAAAGTAAATGGTATAGATATATAGGGTAGTAAAAAACTGGGGTATTCAGAAAAGTGTTTGGCACATTGTTCTTAATTATAAAGGCTTGGTGATATATTGGAGCCCACTTCCATTAAAATTATATTAAGAGGTCTGTTTTCAACTCTCCTAGTTCCTGGAATTAGAGGCATTAGCTTGGGGGAATCTATTTTTTCTTTTAAGCTGAAACCTTTAAAAATTACCTTCTTTTGATTGTTCATATATTTGTTTTTAATGACAAAAATGAGAATTTGGAATTTAGGTTGGGGAAATGTAATATGAATAATGTCAGTATTTGGTTTTCAGGGGAAAATGTTTCAACTTCCCATCTTCATTAGGACCTTAATGATCATGATATAAACACATTGATATTCTATCTACCAATTACTTACCAAGACAAATCCTTTCTGAGGAAAGATTCTCTTGAAGACATTAGATTTTCCAGGTGGGAGGACATCTAATTTTCTTTTAAATTGCATTCAGAGAAGATTACTTCCGCCTTTCTTTTACTGTTTGCCAAGAAACTCCACAATTACAGAAAAATTTATGAAAGCATCGGTATTTATTTTTGTACTCTAGAAAATCTCTCCTGAGACTCCATGGAATGAAAAGTGAAATGAGCATAAGGGAAGGGTAGAGAGAAAGGAGATTATTATTTTTTTTTCAGGTCATCAAGGTATAGCAGAATTTTAGCAGCAGAGTTTTTTTAGAATTTAGTAAATTTCATTAATTTCTCAGAAGAACAAGTTGTCAGGGATGGATGGGTGGTTAGATTTCTTTGAAATAGATTGACAAAAGACCATTCCATCCTCCCAAGTTTTCCTGCTTACTCATGTGTGGGATTTGGGAAAACTAACTCTGAGGGGGATCTGGAAACGTAAATTCTTTGGCAATGGCTTGATTAGGTATCATAGACCCATTCATTCACTGTTCATTCATTCACTGCTCATTCACTCACTGCCCATTCATTCATTCATCATGCAAGGAATATTTATCTAATTGCTTTAGGCATGGCTTAGGGGCTGGGTATAAAGTGGAGAAGGGGAAGACATATGATCTGTACTTCCATCGAGCTTACTCTCTGGGGACGGATGGAAAATAAACACACAGAATATATAATGAAAATTTTGTAGAGAGTTCTGAAAGAGAAGAAAGAAGAGAAAGAATCTGAGTCTTCACTCAATTTTGTCCTTTTACTTTGGTGAATTTACCACTCAAGGCCCATTAGGTAAGAGAAGGTTCTTGTGTTTCAGCTGTGTTCCTAGAAGTGGTAACGGATGTGCCCTACCTTTCTGCTTTGTTTCTTTTCTTGTTTCTATTCATTTGTTCACTTGTTATTCATCACCTGTTTGTTGGGATTAAATTACAGTGGTGTCTTGGTTCATCAATGCTTTGTGCATAATTTTATTCATAAATAGAAGCATCTCACTATATAAATATATTTATATAAATAAATAAATAAATATCATTTGCAAACTCTGCATATCAGGTAACAAACATGACCATGGCCATCTTTGTGGCAGAAACACAGATGTGAGCAAAATAACATTGTGAGCCAAGGAACCACTTCTGTACTTCCAGGGCTTATACTAGGTACCAAGAACACAATAATGATAAATAGGTTTGGTTTCTAGCTTCATGGTGACCAGAGATTCATGAGATGTGCAGATCATTTACTAAGCTATTAAAATGCAGTGGATATGGGTTCTGGTAGAGATGGGATTAAATTGAAAGACAATAACTCAGCAGCAGGAACAATGTGTAGAAGACTAGAGATGAAGGAGAAGCAGAGGACTGAAGAATGTTACAACCAGAAAGAGGAATATACACAAGAGGGTTAGAGAAGAAGTTTTCCTGTGAACTTAAGAGAGTCAAGAATGATGCAGGGAAGATGTTGCGTGAGAAGTGGAGGGAGAGAGCATCGAGAAGGAAGCAGAGACAAGGTAATGCAGGACTCTGGAGGTCATGTATATCAGTTTGCATTTACTCAGCGACTAGTATCTAGGTATCTTCTCCTACTTTGGCCCTAATACTCTGTTTTATTTTCTCTGAGAATATCATTGGCTTAACTATACTTTTTTGTCTTGAACCCAACTCTACTATCTATTCCCATTCCTGGTGTTCTTGAATAGGTTTGACCCATACGTGCTGAAAGACATGGGAATGTAAGGAACTTTACCAAAGGAAACCTTCAAGATACACATAGAAATATGAAGTGGTCTCGAATGTTCTCATGGGATGAATGTATGGAACATCAAGAAGGGAGAAATGGCTTTACTTGCACTAAGGTGCTTGAACACTGGAGTGTAGTCCTGGAGATGACAGCATTTCCAAAGACAGGTGCTCAGGAACTCAATTTGCAGTATTTCTGCCTCTTCCCTTCTGAAGGTCAAGGTGCCTTGGGAAAACTGAGGCAACTCCAGGGATAAACGATCAAAAAAATAACATGTCTGCCCTTTTATTAACTAACATCAAAGGTGTTTCATTTAGGTTCACAGGGCTGTATCTCAAATGGGAGGTAAACATATTTCATGAATCGAATGTTTATGATTGAGGGACATAAAATGGAACATTCATTTCATATTCTGGGACACTCCCAGAAGCTATAGAGCCAAACACTGAAATCGTTATGTTAATAGTGCCATAGAAAAATGTTTGAATATATACAGTTAGGCAATCACATAACTTTGAAAAGTTTCTAGTAAGATGAGGTAAGTTTGCAATGGGTTTTCCTTCCAGATGAGTCATGTAAAGATGTTTAGGTTTTTACAGCTTTCGAATTTTAGAACTACAGCTTAAAGAGTTTGTAGATCTGTGGCATATCAATTTGTTATGCATGATAGAAGAAATTATTCACCATAGGAATGGGGAATCTCTAGAAGGAGCTTGATCGAGGGTTTCAGTTCTGATTGGAGATTTCTAAACCAAATCAGCTGTGTGTGGAGCAAAGAAAGATTCTTTTCACAAGCTCCCCAGATAATTTATTCCCATGAAAATCTGAGAACCTATGCTCCAGAATAAATTTCCAGGGGATACTGTGAAATTTCCTTTTCTATGTATATAAGATAAATGGAGGTTTCCTTTAGGTCTCTGTGAATAGATCAATATATTAGAATTGGATCAAACAAGTTCTTGCTGGAGTTAGGAGGGAGAGACAAGTAGCTGAGCTTCTGGGATTCCCTGCCTGTCTGGAGATAAAGACTGTCCGCTGAAAGATGCGGGTGACTGGCACGAGGGTGTGTGCAGACTAGGGCTCTGCGGTGCCTCCCTTAGGCTCAGCAGTCACTCGTGTGCTTTGACACAACTTTCCCTGCATCATTTGCCATCTGCCAGACTCTGTGGCTCACCAAGAACTGTCTCCACAAACAGGAAACATCTGGTTATGCTAGTGTTAATTGATGCCAGAGCTTTTAATTTGATCCCAGTTCAGTTCACTGCTGTTACCATCTTAGAGCTACATTCAGAGGCATGAGTCCTTTGAACATTTTAAATTACTTCTGGGGGAAATAATAAACATACTCAGAGATATTAAAGGGGGACAGTGTCTATTAAGAAAAATGCCATGCTGATAACAGCACAATTTATAATGGTTAAATCTTCATAACAGTTTATACACCAAAGAGAAGATGAATGGATAAATAAAATGTATTTATACACCATGGAGTACTACTCTGCCATAAAGAAAGATGAACTTGAGGTATTCATAGGTAGATGGATACACCTTGAGATCATAGCATCAGGTAAAATAACTTAGATACAAAAGTTTAATTTTGCATGATTTCTCTAATATGAGGAATTCACACATACATATGTATACATATGCATTTGAAAATAAAGAGAGAAAGAACAAAATGTAAGATATATGAATAAGAAGTAGGATGGTCTTTTTCAAATGGATTTGGAAACAAGGGGGAGAGTAAGGGGGAGGGAGTACAGGGAAAGGGGGTAGAAGAAAAGAATTGAGAGAAAAAAATGAAATTAATGCTCTTGCAAATGAGAAGGTGACTAAGAATTAAAGGGTCCAAGGAGAGCGGGGAGGAGTAAGGGACCAAAAAATAAAAACGTAATAATGATGTGCACATGTAGCAACTCCACATGATGAATGTAATCATTAGGTGTTGTAAACATGTACTAATTTTTAGGAAGGAAAAAAACCAGGGGAGAGCTATTTTTAAGTGTACCAAGATATGAACATGATTAATCTCATTTTCTGTCTCTCTCTGTCTCTGTCTGTCTCTCTGTCTCTCTGTGAGACATATTCATGCTGTGCAGATCAAACTGGCTTTGAACTCCTTCTCTACCCCAAGTTGGCCTATATGCGTAATCTTCCTCAACTTCCTGAGTACCCGGATTTCAGGTGTGTTCCGTGACACCTAGTTGATTGGAATATTTTATGATTAAGGGATTAATTGGGAGTGAGGTGAAGGGACAAGATCTTTGGTGTCACAACAGCCCTGACTTTGAATCTTTTATCCATTTTATGACTTGGGCAGGTTAATAAACACTCCATGACTACTTTGTCCGTATGCATGAAGGAGATAAATTTCTGTGTGTAGTTCAGCTGCCCTCTGTGGAGTTTCCTGAAAATCCAAATTGTTTTCTTGATTCTCTTTGCCCCATAGGCCTTGGGTCATTTGTGCTTGTCACTTGTGGCTCTGTCTGTTCACTTATCTGATGGTACTGGTGTCCGGCTCCGGGCTATGTGCTCTTGCAGAACATGGACCTTCATTTTTCTAGTTGGGTGCAGTGAGGCTAGCAGAGGGTTTCTGAGGAGAGAGGTAGCATGAGTTACATATTGTGAAGGAAATGGGCTTTGGGCTATAGCATGTTGGTAACTAAACTCTGCTTATAAATATGTATGTATGTATTATTTAACTATAAACTTTACTTACCTACAGTTTATGGCAAAGAATATGCAAATTATAATAAAACACATGATACCTTTTCATTGTTGATTCCATATAGCCTGTCGGTCCTCTCAGAATGCTTTTTAACACTATCTCAGGAATTGGCAATCTACATTCTTGAGACAAACTTGACCAATCAGTGATTTTTCATAAATAAACTTTGAAGTGCAATTAAGCTCAGTGACTGCTTTTGAACCATAATTCGGAGTTATATAATTGTGTCTTAAAGTCCATAAAGACTGAAACTTATACTGTCTGGCATGTTACAGAAAATAATCTGCCTTTTCTTTTACCTCTGCTTTTTATTCTTTTCTCCTCCTATTTCTTCTTTTACAACCCTTTAACATGCCAAAGACCACTTTAAGCTAAGTCATTAAGAAACCTGTAAAAATAAGATGAATTTGTCCATTGATCCATAGATTTCAGCCAGTCTTGATAATCAATACAACAACAAATCAAGTCTATATTTGTAGCATTTGCCAATTTCTGAGGTGTAAATTCTCGAACTATGGGCTCATAGCCTAATATGTTAAATACTGTAGAGTTAGCAGAGATACATAATAGCACATTCAGAAATATTTCCAACATGCAAGATCAATAGATTGCAATAACAAATGCTAAATGACAGTTAAGTATAATAAAATAATTAAGCAATGATGAGCTCTGTTTATTACCTTTGCTTTTAAAAATTATAATTATGGATTTATTCAGTTTTAAATATATCATCTTATTTTGCTGTTTTTCTTTATTTTTAAGTTATTGTTAGCATGTTTGCAGAACCTAATAATTATATTCACTGTGGAGAATTGAGATTTCCTCTCCACCTCTTTTCTTTTTCCAGTACAGTACAGATTTATTTATTTCTTATAAGTCCTTACAATGTTTAATCATACATACTGATTAAAAGCCAGACTAACAGGCCAAAAACATAAAATGCATAGGAAAGTTATATGTAAAAAGTCACATTTTTTTCTTACTTTCCTTTGAAAAATGTGTGTGAAGGATCTGTGGCTAGTATAGAGTCCATGTTGAATCACAATAACTTTTTTCTCTGTTTTCTTACTCTGTACTTTATATATTGAACTTTTATAAAAAAATTATGCAGTGTTTGTGCTTGTGTGTCTGACTTACTTTACTTAGCATTATGTTCTCCACTAAGAGAGACACTGTAGTGAGGACCCAGTGGACTAAAGCAGTTGGAGAGTTGGTGGGATCCACAGCTCCTACAGGAACCCAGACTTGCTGTGGGGCAAGAGCTGCTCCAACCTGCAGGAGATCTGGGGACTAAACTGCAGCCTCGTATTCAGAAACCAGCCTGCATCTCAGTGGACTTCCGTGGGTTCCCTGAGATAATCTAAATTAGATTCGCAGTCTGTTGCCCACATCGTCTCCCAGTGACACAGAGACAAGCTTTGAAAGGGACCTGCCTTTTAAATTTTGTTTTGTTTTGTTTTCCTTCCTTTTTTTGTGTTCTTTTCTCCCTCTTCTTCTTCTTCGTCTTCATTTCTCTCCTTTCTTTTCCCTGCTATAGTCCTTTCTCTCTTTCTTCTTTTCCTTTTTCTCTCAATTGTTCTTAATCTTTTTTGTTTATTTTTACCTTTATTGGTACATTATATAAACACATCATGATTGCACTCAGTATTGGGAATTTGTACCAGTGTATACACAATTTAATTCTCATTTTCTCCTATTCCCCTACCCACTCCACAACCCCACCCAATAAATACAAGTTCTTATTCTTAGAGGAGGATGAATCCAGTTTCTAGTAGCCCTGTTGCTGTTAGGTTGCTCTGTTTTGCATTCCCTCTGTCTCTCTTTTCCCCTACTCTTCACCAGTTTCCCAAGATTTGAGTGATCTGTATCCTCTGTCCTATTTCTAACATTTCCCTCTCCTTTTATTTCTCTATCCCCCTAACTTCTTCAAAGTTGCATCCCCAGGGACTTTGCTGTGTTGAAGGGCTTGTATATGGTAAACACATTGCTGGTTTGTCATTAATTTTAATATTTAAACTGGGTCCGGTTCCTGAGGTTGAAAGTGTCAGAAAAGTGGCTGGCATAGTTTGTTGTTCTGTGGACTGTGTTTGATGTATTTATTGATAGTGACTGTATTGCATTATTGTTCTGTTCAACTGTCTTTCCTGGTGCTCCAGAATTGAGACTGCTCAAGGGCCATTACAAACTCAAGGCCCAACACCCAAGTATACCTGAAGAATGACCTAGGAAGTAGCCATTCCCTCAGGTTTCTAAATATTAGCAAGAAAGATACCTGCAATAAACATTTTACAGGAAGTAGCCTAATAATTATCCAAAAACATCAACAAGAACAAAAAGCAGAAATGGGGAGAAACTGAAATAAGACATAAAACCAGAATTCTAGATCATCAAAGAGAATTTCAGAGTACTGAAATGGAAGAGCCTGAAATTAAACCACTTGGGCACTCTGAACTGGCAACAAAAGGGAATCTAGAAAAAATAAATTCAGAAATAATTTCTCAGATAACAATACAGATCGTGTCCACAGTGAAATATATGATTAATAACTCCAAAGAAGAACTCTGGAACATGATGGAATCCCAGTATAAAAAAGTAATGGAATCTGTGAAATGAATTCAAATAGATTCCCAGGATATTAAAAACTGCATTGAAAGTTTATGCAGCAAACTGAGTGCAAGGATAGAGTGTCAGACACAGAAGATAGGGTTGCAGTTAGTGATCAGGAAAGAAGACATTTCTTAAAAATAGCAAGGAAACATGAGAAATTAACTCAGCAGCGGATAGATACTGCAAAAAAGAATAGCATAGGGCTGATTGGAGTCAAAGAAGAAACAGGAGATAGTGCAAATGATAGTGCAAACAACATTAAAAAAATTAAAGAAAATTTAATGACAGAAAACTTCCCCAGTAGGGGAAAAGAATTTGACAGAAAGGTAAGTAAAACACATGGGACTCCAACTAGGCATGATAAACAGAAAACAATCCACACCTAGGCATTTAATAGTCAAGATTCCAGAAACCCAGAAGAAGAATAAAATGTGGAAAGCAGTTACAGAAAACTAACAAATCATATGCAAGAGAAAACCCTTCAAAATTACACCAGACTTTTCAACATAAATCGTCAAGTCCAGGAAAACCAGGAATGAAGTATTTCAAACCCTAAAAGTAGACAATTTCCAACCAAGACTGACACAACTTGAAAAAGTATCTTTCAAAATCGAAGGGGAAATACAATAATTCCATGACAAAGAACACCTGAGAAAGTTCATGAACACTAAACCAGCACTCCAAGAAATTCTAAACAATACCATAGAAAAAGGTAATAAGGCTTAAAATCCATGAGGCCCAATAGGGTGAAGCCATTAGAATAGACAAGAGACTAAATGAGAAGGAGTGAAAATAAAAAATAAAAGAATGAATAATGGGAAAATATCATGACAAATATAATTCAATATATATCAATTATATCCATTAATGTTGATGGCCTCAATTCACCAACCAAAAGAAAAATATCCAACAATATGCTACATTCAAGAGACACACTTAATTCAAAAAGAAATTCATAGATTGAAAGTAAAAGGATGGAAAACAGTTCTCCATGTGAAAGCAACCAACCACAAAGCAGTAGTGGCTATCTCTCTCTCTCTCTCTTTTTTTTTTTGCAGACAAAGTAGATTTCAAACAAAACAAAAACTAAGAAAGACCAAAAGGTCACTACATTCTTGTATAGTGAATAATCCAAGAGAAGGAGATGACAATCATAAATATGTATGCACCAAATACTACTGCACTGAGCTATATAAAACAAATATTAATCAACATGAAAAACCGAATAAACACTAAAACAATATTAGTGGGCAACCTCAATACCTCACTATTGCAAATAGTGAAATACTACAACTGAACCAAACTTTTGCACAAATGGACTTAATAGATGTCTATGGAGTATTCTGCCCCACAAAATCAGAATACATGCTCCTCTCAGCTGCATATAGATCATTTTCCAAAACAGACCATATACTGGCTCATAGAACATGTTTAAGTAAATGAAAAGGAGTTGAAGTTATTCTCTTATATATTGTTAGATCCGGTGCAATGGATTTGATGATCAATAGCAGAAGAAGCCACAAGAACTTCACAAACATGGAAATTGAATGACATCCTTCTGAACAATCAATATGTCACAGAGGGAAATAAAGAACAAATTGGACAGTTTACACAATTAAATCATAATGCCATTACAACCAACAGAAATTTATGGGGTATAATGAAAGCAATTCTATAAGAGAAATTCATAGCAGTGAATACCCATACTAGGAAAACAAAGCAAGCCTCATAAACAATGTAATGCAAAACCTCTAGCTTCTAGACAAAGAAGAGTAAAACAACACAAAGCTCTTACAGGTGAAGAAAAATATGAGGATCAGAGCAGAAATTAATGCAGTGGACACTAAAATAACAGCATAAAAATCAACAAATTGAAGAGTTGGTGCTTTGAAAGAATAACAATTGACAAACCTTTAGCCAACCTTATCAAAAAATGAAAGAAAAGGCTTAAATCCATAAAATTAGGAATGAAAAGGGTGAAGTCACAACAGATCCAGGAGAAATTCAGAGGATAATTAATACCTACTTTGAGAACCTGTAATTCAGTAAGATGGAAAACACTGAAGAGATGGACAGATTCCTAGACCCATATGAACTACCAAAGTTGAATGAAGAAGACATGAAAATATTTTTTAATTGAATTCTTTATTGGTACATGTTATATACAGCTCACAATCATGCACAACATTGGGGAATTTGTACCAGTATATGACACAAGTTAATTCTCATTTTTACCCACATCCCTATTCACCCCTATATACATGCTATTTTATTTTCTTTTGAAATCATATTTATTACTTCCCCTCATTACATTCCCACACCAAATGAAGATATGAAAATATGAAACTAACAACACAATTAAAATCTTGCCAACAAAGAAAATACTTCTCCTGATGGCTTCATTGCTGAATTCCACAAGACAAGTAGAAAACATTTATGCCACTATTTTCAAAATCTTTAATGAAGTTGAAAGGGAAGCAGTACTCCCAAATTCATTCTTGGAAGTAAGCATTACCTTGATTCCAAAAGCAGAGAAAGACTCAAGCAAAAAGGAGAACTATAGGCTAATATCTCTAATGAACACTGATACCAAAATCCATAATAACATGCTGGCAAACAGAATACAGAGGATCGTCAAGAAGATCATACACCCTGACCAAGCTGGATTCATCCCAGAAATGCAAGTATGGTTCAAAATATGTAAATCAGTAAATGAAATACACTATATTAATAGAATCAAGACCAAAACACTTGGGCAGATCAAAAGATGCAGGAAAAATGTTCAATAAAATCCAACATTGTCTTGATAAAACACTGTAAGACATTATAATAGTCTCTAACTCAAACTGCTAAAGCCTTCTATGACAAACCACAGACAACATCATACTAAAGACTCAAAAACTGAAGTCTTTATGCTAAAATCAGGAGCAAGACAAGGATGTCCATATCACCACTCCTGTTCAATATAGTTCTGGAAACAGCCATGGCAACTAGACAAGACAGAGAAATAAAAATTACAAAGATAGGAAAATAAGTTAAACTGTCATTATTTAATGATGACATGATATTCTCTATAAAAAAAGACCCCAAAAATTTAGCCAAAAGACTGCTAGACTTGTTGGCAGGTTCAATAGAGTAGCTGGATACAAGGTCAACACTCAAAAATCAATAGCTTTCTTGTACATGAATAACAGACTCACTGAGAGAGAAATTGGGGAAACAAATTCCTTCACAACAACATCCAAAAAATTAAATACTTTTATAAATACATCTAATGAAGATGTAAAATACCTTTACTTTGAAAACTATAACACTCTGAAAAAAGAGATTGAAGAGGATATCAGAAAATGGAAAGACATCCCTTGTTCCCAAGTATGAAAACCCAATATAGTTAAAATAGTCATCCTTTCAAAACTGCTATATGGATTCATTTCAATCCTAATTGAAATCCTAAAAGTATATTTCATAGAACTAGAGAAAATAATGTAAAAGTTCCTTTGGAACCAGAAGGGATGCAGAATAGTAAAAGCAATTCTTGGTAACAAAGACATAGCCAGGGTTATCACAAACCCTAACCTGAAAGTATACTACAAACCACTGTGATAACAGCATGGTACTGGGAAGAAAAGAGATCTGACAACCAATGGAATTGATTAGAAGATGCAGAAACAACTCCAGATATATTAAACCATTTCATTTTTGACAAAGGAATCTAACACCCTCAATGGAGGAAAGACAGCCTCTTTAATGCATGTAACTGGAAAAACTGGGTTTCAACTTGCCAAAGATTAAAATTAGACCTACATCTTTCACCATGTACTAAGCTGAAATTGACATGGATTAAAGATCTAAATATTAAAACAAAAACACAACCTACTGGAAGATAGGTTAGGTAGAACTTTTGGAGACATTGGCACAGGGAAAGACTTTACAAACAAAAACCTCAGTAGCATGGGAACTAACAGAATCAACAACTGGGGCCTAATCTTATTAAAAAGCTTTTGTGAAGCAAGAGAAACCAGTAAGAGAGCAAAAACACAACCTGCATGTGTACTAAACTAAAATCAAAGTGGATTACAGACCTAAACATTAAAACAGAAACACTAAACCTGCTGGAAAACAAGTTAGGTAAAACTCTTGGAGACACTGTCTTAGGGAGGGGCTTTATGAACAAAACCTCTATAGCATGAGAGGTAGCAGAATGAATCAACAAATGGTAACCTCGACCTATTAAAAAGCTTCTGCACAGCAAAAGAAACCACTGTCAGAGCTTAAAGACAACCAACAATATGGGAAAAAATCTTTACTAGCTGTTTCTCAGACAATGTGCTGCTATCTAGAATATATAAAGAGCTTACAAATATCACCATCCCACCATTTAAAGACCCAATTCAAAAATGGGCATCTGAAATGAACACTTTTCAGAGGAAGAAATAAAAGCAGCCAAGAAGCATATGTAGAAATGTTTAACATCACTGGTCATTCAAGAGATGAAGAAGAAAACAACACTGAGATTTCATCTCATTCCATAAAGAATGTCTACTATTGTGAAATTAACCAGCAATAAATGCTGGTGAGGCTGCAGGCAGGAGGGAACACTTTTCCACTGCTAGTTGGAATATAGACTGGTGCAACTACTCTGGAAATCAGTTTGGAGATATCTCAAAAAACTAGGATTTGAGATCCCATTTGATCCTGCTATTCTCTTGCTAGGAATATGCACAAAAGAATTAAAAGAATCATACCACCGCGACAGTTGTGCACCCATGTTCATAGCGGCTTAGTTTATGATAGCTAAATCTTGGAAACAACCCAAGTGCTTATCAACTGGAGGCTGAATAAAAAAGACGTGGGTTTTTAAAAAATAAAATGGAGTATTACTCTGCCATAAAGAATGATAAGTTTGGAACATTTATACTCAAATAGTCATAACTTGAGGACACATTCGTAAATGGAATAAGTAGGTCACAGGTATGTAAATGCGAAGATGAATCTGAAGATGTAAATGATTTCTAGAATGTATGATAGATATTGAGAAATAGAAAACATTCAAAGGGAAAAGGGTAGGGCCAGGTAATGTGGGGAAATAAAAAAATATGATGTTAGATAAAGAAAGAAAGCATATGCTTAATAGTTGGGGGGTTGTAGGGTGGGTAGGTGAATGGGTAAAAATGAATGAACTTATGTCATATACTGATACAAATTCTCAGTGTGGAGCATGATCGTGATGTGTATATAAAATGTACCAATAAAGAATTCAGTTAAGGGCCAGAGATTTAGCTCAGTGGTTCCAGCGCCTGCCTGGCAAGCGCAAGGTCCTGAGTTCGATCTCGGCAACCACATAGAATGCTGGGCATGGTGACTCACGCCCACCAACCATCAATACCACATACCCCAGTGCTGGGCGTGGTGGCTCACACCTGTAATCCCAGCACTTGGGAGGCAGAGACAGGAGGATTGCTGAGTTCAAGGCTTGCCTGGGCTACATAGTGAGCTCAGGGCCAGCCTGAACTATAAAGTGAGACCCTATCTCAAAAAAAAATTTTTTTTCAGTTAAAAAATCACAGCTATAGTGTGGGAAAAAATTTTTAATCAGCTTTGCTCAGACAAAGGGCTGCTATCTAGAATACATAAAGAACTTAAAAAAAATCAAACCTTCACCACATCTGAAGACACAATTAAAAAATGGGTATCTGGGGCTGGAGGGTTAGCTCAGTGGTTCCGGCGCCTGCCTCGCAAGCGCAAGGACCTGAGTTCGATCCCTGGTAACCACGTATAATGCTGGGCATGGAGACACGCCCACCAACAATCAACACCGCATACTAAAATGCCGGGCGTGGTGGCTCACGCCTGTAATCCCAGCACTCGGGAGGCAGGGACAGGAGGATTGCTGAGTTCGCAGCGGCTTGCCTGGGCACCATAGTGAGCTCAGGGTCAGCCTGAACTACAAAAGCGAGACCCTGTCTCCAAAAAGCAAAAGAAAAAAAAAAAAAAAAAAAAAGGGCATCTGAAATAGACATTTTTCAGATGAAGAAGTAAAAGCACCAAAGAACATGAAAAAATATTCAACATCACTGGTGATTTGAGATGCAGATGAAAACAACACTAAGATTTCATTTCACTCCAGAAAGAATAGGTGCTATTGAAAAGCTAGGATTATAAGTCCCGTTTAACCAGGCCACTTCCTTGCTGGGCATATGCATAACATCATACTACAGTGACATATGTGCACCCATGTTTATAGCAGCACAGTTTGGGATAGCTAAATCTTGGAAATGATCCAAATGCCCATCAAATGTAGACTGGATAAAGAAGATGTCTTTTTCATAAAGCAGAGTATTATTCAACTGTAAAGCATGGCAAATTAGACATTTATAGCTAAATGAATGCAAATGAGGCCATAGTCATATGTAAAATATATAAGACATACACGTCATTTATATGTCACTAATAAATGCCTTACCATTTCTCTAATGTGAGAAACTGAATATGTAAATGAAGTCCAAAATGTACAATAGTTGTTAGGAAATAGGAGGAAAACAGGTGGGGCAGGGGAAAGTAAAGAAGGGAAAGAAAAAATTTAAAGGTGTAAGGGCAAAAAATGGGGAAACAAAGCTTATGTATATGGGGGGGGCAGAAGGGAGGCCAGGGGAATGGGGAAAAAAAGGAATGAAGATATATCATGTACAGTCTTAAATTCTCAATGCTAAATGTGATCATTATGTAAACTTAAAATGTACCAAAAAACTCAAAAAAATCAAAGTATGTTCTCAATGTGCACCAGTTTCCTAAAAATGACTAAATTTTTTCTTTATGATGGAGTAGTAGTCCATCGTGCATAAACATCACATTTCTTTATTCATCTGTTGTGGACATATAGGCTTATGCCAGGATTTTGCTGTTATGAATTGTGCTGCTATACACATGGATATTCATACATTACTTTGATATGGTATCTTTAACTCTTTTGAGAAGATACCTAGAAAAGGAATAGCTGATCAAGTGGAATTTCTAGTTTTAGCTTTTTGTGAAATTTCTGTGAGTTCCATAGTGGTTATAACAGTTTATACTCCCACCAAAATAAAGAAGGATTCCTTTTGTAGTCTTTCCTGTATTTGTTACTGGTTGATTTCTTGATGATGGCCACTTTTCCTTGAGTGAGATGGAATTATATCATTGTTTTAATTTGTATTTCTCAAATGGCCATGTATTTATTGGTCACTTTCACTTTTCATCTGAAAAGTGACAATTCAATTAACATGCCTGTTTTTTCATTGTGTCTGTAAATTTGGGGGGGGTCAATATTTTTGAATTCTTTATATGTTCTAGGTATTAGTCCTTTATGGGATAGCTGAAAAAAATACTTTTTTCATTCTCTTTGCCTTCTTCAGTCTGTGCATGGTTTCTTTTGCTGTGCAGAAAATTTTAATTTGATATTATCCCATCCATTGCCTCTTGGTATTATTTCTTATGCAACTGGGGTTCTGTTAAAAAAGTCTTTTTCTATACTTATGTCATTAAGAGTTTTACCTATTTTGTCTCCCGGCTGAATAAATGTTTCTCTTTGAATATTTAATCTCTGACCTGGTTTTAGTTTAGCGCTGACATAGAGGGGTCTAGGTTCTAGCTTCAGCATATGAAAAGCCAGGCTTTCCAGCACCATTTGTCAAAGAAGCTGTCTTTCTATCAGCAAAGGGATATGGCCCCTTTATCAAAGATCGGATAGCTCAGCGTGCCATGTTTGCTTCTGTTTTCTCAATTCCCTTCCACTGATTCACACTTTTTTCCCTACAATACCATGCTGTTTTTATCACTATAGTTTCATAGTATTCTTTTTTTTTTTTCTTTTTTTCTTTTTTGAGACATGGTCTCGCTTTGTAGTTCAGGCTGGCTCTGAGCTCACTATGTAGTCCAGGCAAGCCTCGAACTCAGCAATCCTCCTGCCTCTGCCTCCCGAGTGCTGGGATGACAAGCGTGAGCCACCACACCTGGCACTGTGGTATGTGGTATTGATTGCTGGTGGGCGTGAGTCTCCACGCCCAGCACTGTATGTGATTACCGGGGACTGAACTCAGGACCTTGCACTTGCAAGGCAGGCGCCGGAACCACTGAGCTAACCCTCTGGCCCTCATAGTATTCTTAAAGTCTGGTATTGTGATGCCCTCTTTCATATCCTTGTTACTCAAAACTTCTTTGGCTATTTTCTGTTTCTAGTGAAATTTAGGGCTGTTTTCTCTAGTTTCATGAAGAATGCTATTGGTATTTTGATTGGAGTTGCATTAAATCAAAGTAACAATTTTGAAAGAATGATCATTTTAAGTATTTTGATTCTGCCTAGTCAAAGAAAAGAAAGTCTTTCCATTTTCTGATATTCTTTTCAACCTCCTTTTTCAGTGTAGAGATCTTTTACTTTCTTGGTTAACAATTTCTAAGTTTTCATTTTTTTCTTGATCCTTTTGTGAAAGGTATTGTTTCCCTGTTTTTTTCCTTTGACCATTGCCTTTGTATCTTGCTTCACTATGAACTTGGTTATTAATTCTAGGAATCTTCTGGTGGAGTTTATGGCATCTCCTTGGTGGAGGTACATGTCATCTGCAAATAATGATAATTTAACTTGTGATTAATTTAATTTAACTTTTCCTTTCCTGTTCATATCCCTTTTGAGTCTTTCTCTTTTCTAATTGCCCTGGCTAATGTTTCAAGATCTTTTGTTTTTTTAATATAACATATTTAATAAGTATTTTTAATAAATTTAATAAAAGTTGATGAGAAGTTTAATTTTTAATAATACCTATGGTTAACAATTCACATGCAGACTTATTGAAAATGTCATATCTCTTGCAAACCAATAAAAGCTGATTCCAGTGTACCTCTACACCTTTGAGTAAGTCTCTTTCAGAGGTTTGGGTCTTGGTAAGTGTTAGGGGAGAGAGTCAGGGGTGTTTCAGCTTTGTGCTTTATTTTTTGTTCCACAGCTTTTTTTTAAGCCTTTATCTAGCTCACCTTTCTTTCTGAAAGATCTAGAGTATATCTAGAGGTGAGGTTGGGGAAACAACTCCAGAAGAAGGTACGTAGAGGCCGAATTTGCTCAAAGGGACCTCATCACCTTGTGACACCCTGGTCAGTCTTGCCAATCTAATGATCGCACTGATAACCTGATTTCTATCCATAGAGTTTAGCTCATGATGTAACCTAGCTGCACTAGGGAGAAGATGAGTATTTCGAGTTATTTGGCCTTAGTAGTTGGTTACATATTAGTAAAAGTACCTTTGGCTTCTATGATTGGGACGATTATCCTCTTCTCTAATGGCAATGTGGAACCTTATTATTTGCAACATTACACTTTTAGGAGAGAGCAAGGGCCAGTCAAAGCTCACTGATTAGCCATAATCATGAGCCGACAACAGGGCAGAGCCACCATGTCCCATACCTCTCCTGCTGAGCTGGTTAATGGGTGTAATTTTGTTAGTCTTGCAATAAGGAATCTTTAGGCCATACTGTGAGAGGTAGGAAGGAAAAGCTAATGGAACAAGGTGTCACCTTCTTGAAAGCATATTCAAGGGTTTGCTAGCTAGCTGAAGAGTTGCAAATAAAAAGGAAGGGTATTTGCTGAAAGCTGTTTCTCCCTCTCTTCCTTTTACTTTCATCATTCAATAGGGACTTCTGAAATATTGTCTAAGGGATGGAGAAGGAAAGATAAAGACAGAAATGTTCAGTTTCTTTTCTTCCCCCCCTTTCCTTTGAAAGCTGTACATGAAGGTTCTGTGGAGTGGATGAGGTACTCTGTAGCTCTCAGTGACATTACCAAGGGGAATCCAGGGCCAGAGGTGTGCAGGTGGGGCTGTCAGTCAGAGGCAACATCAAGGGCTCTTACAAAAACAAAAGGAAAGAAAATGGATGTTTAATCAATAAAGTTGCTCTCTGCTTAACCTTTTGTGTTTTAAGCAACGTTCACCGGAACCCAGCAATGGAGTCTAATATTTAACACATAAAAGGTACTCAAGAAGGGGAAGCCTTGGAGAGCAGCTGGAAAGTGCATTTGGAACAGAGGGTCAAGAAATGGCAAGAAAAATACTTGGAGGAGAGGGAGGCCAAATGAATGTTTAAAGGCTGGAGCCTTTGAGAAGAGGCTGGAGGTCACTAGAGGGACAAATGGGAGAGCCCCGTGTTAGACTGACTGGGTGTTGGGCACCTGCTGATTCTGGGTTATAAGCAATTTGTCTATTAGAAGGTAATCTAACAACTCAAGCTTTAGCAAAGGAAAAAAAAAAAAGAGGAGGAAGCAGCCATGGACGGGTCAACTTGTACTATACTCATTATAACTAGTTGGCTCTCTATCTCCATTCCAATTTTGATTTAGGGGACACAATTCCAGATGGCAGGTAAGACAGCATCAAACAAATGTTAGAGAAGACATCTGGGCAGAGCCTTTGGTTCCTTGGCAATATCCAAGTTAGGTGGCTCACTATTTCCTATTTGGACTATTAGAATTGTCTCCTGCCTGTCAGCCTTTATCTGTACTCAGGCTGTTCTTCATAATTTTTTAATTAAAGAAGATTAACTTTAAAAATATGAAAATTGCTAAAAAGTGTAAAAAAAGTAATAACCATTCTTATTTCACTTAGCACATTTTTATTTCCTTTCTCCTTTTGTTTTACACATTCTTCCCTCTGTTGACATTTGTTAAATACCTAGTCTATAGCTGGGGCTGTTTTAGACACTACAAAAACCAATGAACTGTGTCCTTGTTTCAGTTGGGAATGAAAGACACACAGGAAAATGACTATATTGTTTCATTTCAGTATTTCCATATATTTTAGTTTAATTTTATTTTTGCTATGTTTTACTTATTTATTTTGATTGAACAATCCATGTAAACAGAGTAGTATTTAAAAAGTTACAAACAGGCATAGAATAAAAGGTAAAGCTCTCTTTTGTCTTATTCTGTTAGCTACAGTTTCCCATTCCAGAGGCAATCACAACCTTATTTTGCTTCTTTCTCTCTAAATACATATGTACATATTGTTTGTCTTATAAGAAGCCCAAAATATGAATACACTAATGAGCAAAATAAAATATAGACAGTAGGACACAGGGAAATTAATCTTTTGCAAAAGAGAAGGAAACCAAAGAAATGGATGGAAGGTGGACAAAGGGAAGGAGAAAGGGATTAAACAAGAATTAAGGAATGATGTTCATGTTCCAACTTCTTGTGATGAATTAATCATTATGTACTACAAACATGTACTAATAAAAAATAAAAATGTATAAATAAAATAAATACATATTTATTAATAAATATATTAATATATAGATGTGTAACACACAAGTAGCACACCATGTATCTTAATTTACAACTTAAATATTTCACTCTATATTTTGGAAGATCATGCATCAGTACCTAAGAACTGCCTAGTTTTCACTGACTGATAGTGTTTGTGTACACATCAAAACATATAAATGTAGAATGTGTTTTAAAATATAAACTTGAGGGCCAGGGATTAGGCTCAGTGGTTCCAGCATTTGCCTTGCAAGTGCAAGGTCCAGAGTTCAATTCCTAGTAACCACATACCACAATGCTGACTCACACCCACTGGCAATCAGTACAACACAAATTGCTGGGCATGGGGCCTCATGCCTATAATCCCAGCACTCAGGAGGCAGAGGGAGGAGGGATGCTGTGAGTTTGAAGCTTGCCTGGGCTACATAGTGAGCTCAGAGACAGCTAGAACTGCAAAGCGAGACCTTGTCTCCCCCCAAAAAAGATCTATATATACACTTGACTATTCAGGCTATCATAGGTGAACAGCATTCAGTGATCCAGTGGTTCTCCTCAATTCACAGTATATCATCAATGATCCTGGGGGGTTCCTCTTTTACTCATTGCTGTGTTTTTATGTCTATCTGTGTTGCTTTGTGTATGTGTATATAAATATATGCATGTATATATGCATATATGTATATATGTGCACATATATTTATGTGTGTGCATAGATATGTATACATATACAAAGCAACAAAATTATAAATATATACATATACTGCTTAGTACTCTACAATATGCACCTAGTGCATTTTCCTCATAGTTTTTTACAGTGGTGGACAGCTAGATTGCTTCTGACTTAAAGCTATGGCAAGTAACTCTGTGAAATATCTTTGACAATGTTCCTTATTGACTTGTGATTTTTTTTTGTGAGATAGATATAAACCCAAGTACTGTACTTTCATCTTGAACTTGCGTTATATATCCTGGGGATGGAACTACTCAGAAAAAGATACATGGGTGCTTAATTGAAGGGCTGTCAGACTGCACACCAGAGTAGCTGTACTTGGGTGCGTTTCCAACTCTATTTTACATCTATTCCAACAGTCGCTAGTGGCCACTTTTCCAATTTTTGCCAATTTGATGAATGTGTATCTCTTTGTTAATTTCCATTTCTGTAAATAAAAGTTTGACCATATTT
This sequence comes from Thryonomys swinderianus, assembly GCA_004025085.1. Taxonomy (NCBI): domain Eukaryota; kingdom Metazoa; phylum Chordata; class Mammalia; order Rodentia; family Thryonomyidae; genus Thryonomys; species Thryonomys swinderianus. Next base: position 2,860 of record PVIC010020935.1, on the reverse strand, counting down.
CTGAATACTTGTTTGACTGCTGGTCTTCCTTTCTGTTATTGCCAGTATATATCTTTGAATCATTTTCTGGCTAGATTTCCTGTTATTTTGTTATTGATTTTAGCAATTCTTTAAATATTTAACCTATCAATCCTAAATATTAGTTTTCTTTTATGTACAATAAAAACATTTTCTGCTATCTATCATCTCTTTATTGACTTTACCACAAATATTAATAATATTTATGTAACGGCATTTTTCCTTGCCTAATGAATTAAGTTTTCAGTTTTTAGAAAACCTTTCTTATGCCCTTGAGTAAAAAAATTCTATATTGTCTTGTATTAAGTTATATCTTCCCTTCTGCCTTTTAACTCATCTACAACAGTATTGCATATGCATAAAGCAGGGGTCTCTTTTTTAGTTTTCCATCATATAAGATGTTTGTTTCTTTTTATACTGTCTTACTTCACAAAATAACACAGACTGAGTGATTTACAAACACTATAAATTTATTGATCACAGTTATGAAGGCTTCATATTTCACCTATAAAATGGGATTAATCTAATGATATCTAGTATTTTGCTTGTTATAAGGAATGAGCAAAAAACATGGAGAGTATTTAAAAGTGTTTCTGGCATATGATTAAGATCGGTCTAAATGCTTTGATTTCCATACCAAGTTTTCTGTGTTTGGTAATTAATATTACTACAAAATAGTCTGATAGTTTTCTCAATATTATTTGTGGAATAATTTGTAAGGAATTATCTATTATTTGAAAAATTTGTGTGAATAATCAATAAAGTTTTATGAGACAGTTTCTTTCCCTGCAGTTTTTTGAAACCTCTTATTAATTTTATCTTTATGCTTACTAATCCTATTAGTATTTTTGAAGTTTTTCTTGTATCAATTTTGGAATTTTATGATTATTTAATCAGAAATATATAAATTATACTTACATTTCAAATTACTCAAAGAATCGTTAGTCACAGTAGTTTGCAATTTTTAATGATATTTTATTATCTGCAGCTATACTTGTTTTAATTTTAAATTTGTTTAAATTCTCTGCTTTTTGTTTTGAACAGTCTTGCTGGAAGTTTATCTTATTACAATATTTGAAGGAGCTAGATTTGTTTTCAAGTTTGTCATTTTTCCTCTTTAAAAATCCATTTTATTGATATACACACCGATCTTTTCCTACTACTTCTTTTGCTTGGAAAACATATTTTATTGCTTTTCTATGGTTTTTTTTAGCTTCTCAAGTTAAAAGCTTAGCACGTTTTTACATATCTATTTTTTTAGAGATGCAGGACATCTGGAGCTAAACTTGGGATAGTAGTGTGCATTTGTAATCCCACTCCGGGAAACTGGAAATGATCCCAATTTCCAGTAACTTAGTGAGACTCCCAGTCAAACTCACAAACAAACAAATGAAACTTTAGAAAGGCTGGGATGTAGCTCAGTGCAAATGGCATGCTGAGGGTGAGTTCCATATCTCAAAACAAAATACTCAAAAAATTTAGTCTATAACCTTTTAAATACTTAGTTCTGTATATACATATTGGCATGCTTTGTTTTATTATCATTTAGTTCTAAATACTTCTTAAAATTTCTTCTAATGTGTTTTAAACACAAGGGTTATTTAATTCTGTATTGTTTAATTTCCAGATATATGCAATTGTTTTAAATAAAATTCTATTTTATAATTGAGAAACATCTTCTACTGGAGATGTTTGGTATGCCTTTTTAGATATTTACATATAAACAACTTCAAGTAAAGTCAGACTGTAAAACACAAGGGGAAAGGGTCATTACCATTTGCACCTGTTACAACCTCTATGGAAGTCAGTGTGGAGGTTCCTAAAAAAACTGGAATTAGAGGTCCCACTTGACCCTGCTATCGCCCTGCTAGGAATATACACAAAAGAATTAAAAGAATCATATCACAGTGACATATGTGCACGCATGTTCATAGCAGCTTGGTTTGTGATAGCTAAATCTTGGAAACAACCCAAATGCCCATCAACTGGAGACTGGATAAGGAAGATGTGGTTTTTTCTACAAAATGATGTATTACTCTACCTTAAAGATTGATAAGTTTGAGTCATTTATACTCAAATGGACATACCTTCAGGACATACTCATAAGTGAAATAAATAGGTCACAGATATGTAAATATCATATCTGTTCTCTGGTAGGAGAAACTGAAGATGTTAATGAGTTCTAGAATGTATGATGGATACTGTGAAATAGAAAATGGAGGAGTGAGTAATGAGGGGTAAAGAAAAATGTGATGATAATAAAAAAGGGGAAACAAAGCTTATGTATTTAGGGAGTGGGGGGTCGTGGGAAAAATAATTATATCGTGTCATATACTGGTACAAATTCCCAATATTGAGTGTGATCATGATATATATACACAATGTACCAATACAGATAAAAATAAACTAAAAAAGTCTGGAAAACTGATAACTGTCAAAGCCTAGCAACTAATTAAAGTAACCAAGTTCTTTATTTCATTAAAGCCAACAAACCTGTGGGTTTTTGCATTAAAGTATTGGACATTACAGTATCTTTAAACCATGATCTTTTAAAGCATGAATGAATCCCTGAAACTATTTTCCTAGTCTTACAAATATTGTAATAACATAAAAGCTTACTTTCAGGAGAGTTTTCTTCTTCAAGATAGAAAGTTGCAGCTCTCCCCACATCCCCCTACTTTGAAAGAAAGACTTAGAGCCTCCAATGTAGAAGAGGTGCAGAGGTGCTGATCTCTGCCTGTATTCCTCTCTTCTCTTCTCTTCTCTTCTCTTCTCTTCTCTTCTCTTCTCTTCTCTTCTCTTCTCTTCTCTTCTCTTCTCTTCTCTTCTCTTCTCTTCTCTA
>PVIC010020934.1:0-29053 GCA_004025085.1 Thryonomys swinderianus | reverse complement strand
AAGTATATAGTAAGATTCCATCTACAACTAATTTTAATGTTGACAGAAGATCTGCTGGATTATTTTAGAGGCTTTTAAGTCATTAATTCTTACTCAGCATTTCCTATTCTCACTATTTATTTTATTAAGCAGCAGAATAATTTACTAAGAAAAAAACAAAAATTCAATGAAAGCTAATTTATGCTGAGCTTGACTATGCCTTGCTTTTATTTTCTACCAGCACAAACAGAAGAAAAATATTTACGAATTTATGTTATACACTTTTCATTAAAAGGTACATGTTTTATTTTTCTTTGAAGGCCTACGTTATATAGCTTTCATTTGTCTTAGGGATATTTTCAAAACATTAATTTATTTTGGAATGAGTAATATTTAATTGAACACCTACTTTCAAGTTAGATGGCTGATTGGGCTGAAATGTTTCACTATTTAATGGATTTATTGATTTTAAGCAAAATCATTGTAAAATACTTGAAATAAATAGGTTCCATCTTGCTGAAATTGTTTGTTGAAAAGTGGATATAGTAGCAGAATTTTATTCCTACTATGATAACACCCAGAGGGAGGATCTTTGCACATTAACCTTTGGATATTAACATCCATGACCATCTTCTACTGAGATTTTTCTATTTTTGCTTCTGTTTTTTTTTTTTTTTTTTTTTTTTTTTTTGCAGTTCTAATGATTGAACCCAAGGTCCTCTCACTGAGTTTCATCCCCAACCCTGTATTATTATTGTTGGTGTTTTGTTTTGAGACAGGGTCTTACTGCATTACCAAGGCTGGGCTTGTGATTTTCCTGCTTCAGCCTTCTACAGGGCTGGAATTACAGTATGCCACCTTGTTTGGCTTGCTATCAGTATTTTAAAATTGAATATCAGTCTTGAAAAAAAAGCTTTTGTTGCCTGAAAGGTTAGCATGAGTGGGAAATAATGGTGAATAGAAGTAATGGTTTTGAGAAGTCTGGACTTTGTGAGAAAATTCTTCATTCATTACATACTTCCTGCTTGTGAAAGAAGAGCAATATGGAAGGTTATTTAATGCATTTCATGTTGCAGCATGAATAGAAAAACCCAAATGTAATAGTTGAAAGATTTGGCTTAATTTTTTATTTGTTGTTGCAGCCTGATTTAGTTGCCTTCAGAAAATAAAGGTTATTTACTTTCCAGTAGGTCTATTTATAGTACAAATGTTGAAATAATCTTACATTCAACTTGACTCTTACCTGTGACTTTCATCGTGAGAGATCAGGTTTAATTTATCGGAAGCAGTTCTTTCTTAAGGAATTATTTGAATGAAACAAATTCAACCTTATTATTGAATTGAATTACAGTGAGCATCAAGTAGGGAGTTTTGATTTTAACAGGTTAAATTTAGCATCACTCAAGCTATACTCACCCAGTTTTGTGAAATACTCTATCAGAAAGCAGGAAAAGAAAGTGTGTGTGTGTGTGTGTGTGTGTGTGTGTGTGTGTGTGCGCGCGCACGCGTGCGCGCGCGTGCGTGTGTAATTTTCATAGTCAAATCTGTTTGGGAACCAAAAACCTCAGTATTCTTAGCCCTTATTTGGAAATGTTCAATGTACCTGAGAATATTAAAGACCTGCTCTTCAATAACTCTTTTTTCTTTTCAGTACTAGGAATTGAACCCTGGGCCTTGCCCTGAGGTATATTTCCACTCTGTTTGTTTGTTTGTTTGCTGTTTACTGAGACAAAGTCTCACTAAATTCCCAGGCTGCCTGGAGCTTGCAATCCTCCTTCCTCAGCTGCCTGAATAGCTGGGATTAGAGGGCTGGCCCAGTTTATTTGATTCTTTAATCTAGATCTTTTATGTTTGCATACAAATAGTTAAGCAGCAGTAAGTAGTTCTGAAGTTCTTTAAGACAAAACAGATCTTTTTATTTCACGTTCTTCAGAAGGCATATGTAGGCTGAAATAATAGAATTATATAGCTACTTCCCATGTATAGTTTTTTGTTGGTTTACCTATCAAGTTCTCGCTATGGAACATGAGGACTTATTAAGCTTATTACACACAACCTGTCTGACTCACCTGTTTACAAACACCTGTGTATATTCGTACACACACATGCTTGCACACACACACACAATTAACATCCTTCCTTTCTTGAAAATTATGTTGCAATTTAGGTTATAGGAATATTTAATGCTTAAATAGTCAAGAAAATGTTAATGTAATTCACAGCTAAACCACCCAGAACAATAACTGTCATGTGATGAGAGCTATGATTATGATGCAGTAGTTAAAATTATACATGAATGATTTCTAGAGCCTGTTGAGGACTATTTGTTCCATTTCTGTGAAACTTTGTGTTTCTGTAGTTTATAATTGTTATTATTGTCTAATTTTTCCATGAGAACTAATTGATATTTCTACCAATGATATATAACAATTTTTCTTTCTCTGCCTTTTAAAGATTTTCTGTTTTTGATGATAACCATCGTAATTGGTATGAGGTGATATTATGATTTTATTTGCATTTCCCTGATTAGTGAGACTGAGTGTTTTCTCATTTATCTGTTGCTTGTATGTCTTTTTTTGACAAGTGTCTACTTTAGTTCCTTATAGGCTAGAATTATTTTCCTTCTTAAGAAAAGCAATTGTCTTCTGATTTACAGTGCTGAGAAATTCAGAACAGTCTAATTTGTGATCCTTTGTACGTGTCTTTACCTCCATCCTAAATCCTATTACTGGGACCAGAACAGAGTTTCCAGTTCCTCAGGGATGCGTTACTCTTCTGTCATCAATGTGTGACTTTACCTATGAAAAACTGCCAATTTGGAAATCTCACTTAAGCACCATGAACACAGTTTTTATTTGGGTTTTATTATGCAGGCATGATTGATTGAATCATTGCCATATGGTTTCCTAAAGTCCCAGCCCTTTAATGATACGGTTCATTTTTCTGTCTCGCCAGCCCTTATTCTCAGTCACTTCATTATCATGAACTGTCAGGTATGACCTGACATGCCTTTAATTCAGAAGTGTCTGGGGTTTGTAAGGACCTCCCAGGTAGGTCAAAGGCTAGACTTTTTTTGGAGTAGTTAATTCCTACACACACTACCCCTCTTGACTTGCAGAAGTATCTGGTTCCATCAATTCCAAAATACTTTGAGGATTTTAAAATAAAAATAAGGCTAGTTTTTTGCTCTTCACATTGATGGATTTGGATTTTTTTCAAGTTAGCTAAATCATTTATCATTTATTTACTAATTTATAGCTTCCAGAACTTGGCTGCTATTATTGAGTTTTTATGCTTATTGGAAAAGCCTTTCAGTAGTGTTTGTGGGGTTTCTACAGAGAAAATTTAGAAATGTATATTTGAGTGGCTGTTTCTACCAAGAAATTGCCCAGCACTCTTAATTTATTTTCTGTAGCAGAAAATAGTTTTCTGTTAATATTTTATAGAGTAGTAATTAGTATCTGGGAAATATACAGTGAGATAGCAAATACTTCAATATTGTTACATTAACACAGAGGACTAATTAATTTAGATTTCAGAATCTTTAAGGATGACTCATTTAAGGGTTTATTTCCTTTCTGCTGTACATATTTAGATCACTAAGGGTAAAAATAGCCTCATTAGTTTTTTTTTTTTTTTTTGGTACCAGGGTTCGAACTCAGAACTTGCTCTTGTGAGTCAGGCACCAGAACTACTGAACTAAATCCTTGGCCCTCTCAGTTGTTGACTAGGGTTAAAAATATGGGAATAGAATGTGATCTTTTATCTTTAATGTCATCTATTTTTAAAATGTTTGAATTAATATATTAATGTAAAATTAATTTAAAAAGTAATTTTAGGATAAGAAAAAAGTAAAAACATTACATAAAATAATCCTTAAAATTTTCCACTCTAAGTCTATGATGCTAAGGTTGTGAGTAAGGTTACTGAAGAACTAAAAATGGACAATCCTTTTTATATTTAATGGACTAGCTAGGACAGAACATAGAAGTCTTTTAATCACTCTAATCTAAAAGTCAGACTTATTCTCTCTCTGTCTCTCACTGTGGCCTCCCCCCAACACCTAGAGGACTTTTTAAGGTTGGTTTTATGTTAGTGATGTGTTTGCCCGGAAAAGGGGGATGCTGACATTCTCAATTCTTATTTCTTATTTCATTATCTTGGTAAATAAGAGAGTATGTACTCACAATTATCTATCATTCTAAGATAATCTTTAATCTGATTTCTCTTTTTAAACAATTTTTGAGAGTTTCTGCTCTCAGAGAGGAAGGAAAGTGTCTCATGCAGTGTGGGATGGCTGACAGCAGCCTCCGCGCTGTGCGCCGGGAGGTTAGTGGATGGTCGGGGGAAAACCTGAAAGGTGCACATGGTCTGTGAGTGACTGACAGAAGGTAACAGCCATCTGCCCGGGGCCAAGCTGGACATAAAGGAGGGGGAGAGAGACAGACAGACAGACAGACAGACAGAGAGACAGAGGGGAGAGAGGTGCAGAGAGGGAGAAGTAGGAGACAAGAGGGGGAGAGGCAGAGAGCAGGACGGGGAGAGGGAGATGGGAGGGAGTGGGAGGAGACAGACACAGAGACAGAGAAAGAAATGATGATGACACCATTAGATCTTTGGAAATGTACAAATCTGTGGCTCTCTGGTGACGTGCTATTCCCCCTCCTCACTGGTATCTGCTGGCAGGCTAGCCTGTTAGTACAGGAGCATTAGAAAGTGAGACTAATCTGGGTTACTTGATCTCACTAAACAGTATTATTCCAGGTGAGTGCTGACAGGCTTAGGGCTGGGAGGGGAGAAGGCAGAGGAAGAGGCTTGAAGAAGCCACTGTGGAGATTTCCTTAGGAATGTCCTACAAAACTTACGCTTTCTTTTTTTCCTAAGTGTAAATGTAACTTTATATTTGGCTTCCCACTAAAGAGCTTAATTCCATTTAAAATTTTCCAGCTCTTGATCCTACAAAAGACACAGAAGTAGGTAGGATTTAAAACGAGGTGATAAATTATATCCTCATTTATCTGGTTAAATACCACCATGTAATTAAGCAAGCTGTTAAACTTCCTTTTGTATTTTCTAGGCAGAGTCCAATTCTCCTCTCTTGGACTGTGATATTTGGTGTACCTCCTCCTGAGCTGCTTTTCCTTAGTGCAATCAAATCATGAGAGCTAGCCTTAGACAAAAAATTGCCACAGTCCGGAGGATTTTTCCTTTCTCCAATGTCTGTGTGAATGGGCTCTGTGAAGAGCAGTTATGAGAACATGAAAGAAAAAGTAAAGGTGAAGAAAAAGAACACATTGATGTCTAATTTATTCTCTCTATTTTAAAGTATGTATGGTATAGCAAACAAATCTGTTAATCTGGCTAAAATTATGCTCTAGCCACTTAATTATGTTTTAAGAATAATCAGGGCAGTAGAAAGATTGAGAATAAATATTTAGGCTTAGGATATACACAATAAGATGGCTTCTCAAATTGTACACATAGCTATGCCGTGTACTGGAAAAAGTTTCTTTCAAAGAAAAAGAAGGTGCTTGAATATATGTGGTTCAGATTGGCTTTGTCAGCAGGTCCAATTAATAGTACTGTTACTTTTTCTTGTTTTAGGATTGCTTGGCTTTGGGGGAATTTCATCTTGGTTCTTCCGAACTATGATTGGATGTCCTCTTTTCTACGATCCTTGTTTAGGCAACTGTGTCCTTTTTCTCAGCTCACTTATCACTGCATTTTTGCAGAATGCCTGCTATAATTACACAGTTCTGGGGCTTATACATTAGCTTCCACATAGGGACTGTATAGCAGTTCTCAGCAAGAAATTTAGGCCACTAAAGACATACGAAGCAGGTCCCCTGCAGGCATGAAGCGGCCCCGACACAGGTCTTTATCTCATTTGGCCACAAGAAGAGAGCAGGGAGCGGGGGTGGGGGGAGGAGCCATATGCTTAATCCTGAAGGGACATTAGGGACAAAAGTATTTACAGTGAGTACAGTCGGCAAGTACCGGCTTTTCTGCTCCTTTATTTAACAGAGAAAATTATAGGAGAAAGGAGAAAGAGATGAGGAATTTTGATGGCTGGCTAGCTGGAATTGTTGGTGTCTGATTTGGCCTCAGAACACTCTGCTGATTTAAAGACGTCACATATATTCTGCTAATGTCAGGCTTCGACTAAAACTTGTGAACGGTCAGAGAGATAGCAGAACCAGGCCTTTTTAGGAAGCAATCTATGGTATGTTTTCTTTTGTTCCTATAGAATGGTAACTAGAGTAATATGGGAAAAGTCTTCCCACAGATTAAGAAGGCTTTAAAATCATCATTGCTTTTAGCTTTTGTATTTTATATGTTGCCTCTTTAGATTGGTGGAAAGAAAAGGATTTGATGGATGCTATTTTTAACAGCTGCTGGAATAAAGGTAGTAGTGTCTCTATTGTTGGAAAGGTGACCATAGGCAAGCATTTGCTTAGAGATAGAATAGCGAGCCTCCCTGGTTCTGAAGAACTCCTTGATTATTTTTCTCATGTTATCTTGGAGTCAGAGGTATAACTCGGTGAGTATCTGTGAGCACTAGTGCTTTCATTTGTGTCATCGTTTCATTTGCTTAACTGTGTTCTTTAAATATCTCCACGAATAAAAAGGTAACTTATAGAGGAGGCACACAAAAAAGTATAGATGAGCTGAATTTCTTATTGGTTTATATTCCAATGAAATAATGTGATGGAAAGGTAATGGCAGCAAAGCAGTAACTTTAGTTCCCATAATTTGAAACATTTTTCCTGTGGTTATAAATTTATCTTTTAAATCAGATATGGTTTTGTGAAAAATCAGAAATAGATTATGGTCACATATGGGTGTTACACTTAAATATGAATTATTAGAATTTAAAAAAAATGTTTAGAGTAAATGCTTTTCACATAAGTGTGTAATTAATCCATTTTATGGCACTTTCCAAGCTTGCTTTGGTATTATGACATTTAGCAATTTTTTTCTTAGGTCAGGAGTATACATAAAGGAAAATATACAAATAGAAGTTGAAATAAAATTTAAATTTGTATTTTACTTCTCTGGGTTATAGAAACTCCCTTGTTTACAATCTGAGTAGTTAAATGTGTAAATATCACATCGAAGCTGAAATTTTATAGGTGGAAGAACATTTTGGTTTGGCAGTTAAAATTCCAGGTTTTTTTGTGTAATGTTGGTGATGCATAGCCTATCCTCTCTAGCCACATTTTGTTTAATATGTTTATCCTGTTTTTTTACCTACATATCTAACCATATCCAAGTTATTGGTCTTGAAGTGGGAAATTCCTAGGTAGGAGAATCTTCCATGTTTGTTTTTCTGGGAAGAATTAGCAGCATGGAATGTATAAATGATGTTTTAGAAAATATTTTTTCATTATAATTTCTATTAAGACAAATTTATTGATATTATTTGTGAGTGTTGATTTTGTTTATAAAATTAATTTTATTGGTAAACTTTAGATATAGAGAATTTGTGTCTGTGTATACTTGATTCATTTTTCAATATCCATCCCTCCCTTCAACCCCTCTTCCTCTCCTTACCTACGCTGTTCCCATTTTTCCTTGTATTCTCTTTTTCTTTGTTTTTCCTTCCTTCCTTTTCCACTCCCCCTTATTCCCTACCTATTTGAACATTTTCTTCCTATTTTATAATATCTATTATACATTTTGGTGCACATTTACCCTTTCAGTTTCTCATACCAGAGAAACAACACGGTATTTAAACATGTTTCTCCAATTTATTTTACTTAAAACTGTAATTTTAAGATGTCTTCATTTATCTAGAAATGTCTCAAGTTTACCCTTCTTTATTGCAGAGTAGTACTCCATTGTATTAAAAAACCACACATTTGTTGTTGGGCCTTTGAGCTGTTTCCAAGATTTAGGCATTACAAATTGTGCCACTGTAATTATGGGTGTACCTATATCACTGTAGTAAAATACTTTTTTTTTTTTTTGAGACAGGGTCTCTCTTTGTAGTTCAGGCTGGCCCTGAGCTCACTATGCAGCCCAGGCAAGCCTCGAACTCAGCAATCCTCCTGTCTCTGCCTCCCGAGTGCTGGGATTACAGGTGTGAGCCACCACACCTGGCACTGTGGTATGCGGTATTGATGGCTGGTGGGCGTGAGTCACCACACGCCACGATGTATGTGGTTACCAGGGATCGAACTCAGGACCCTGTGTTTGCGAGGCAGGTGCCAGAACCACTGAGCTAAATCTCCTGCCATCTTTATTGAATTTTTGTCTACTTAATCTGTCCATCTGTGACAGTGAAGTATTGAGGTGCCAATTGCAGTTGCATTAATACTTATCTGATTTTTCATGTCTGTTAATATTTGATTTATATAGTTGGGTGAACTGGTATTTGGGGCACATATATTTTTGATTGCTATGTCTTCCTCTTGGATTGTTCCTTTAATTGACACGTATATAGTGAGCTTCTTTGTTCCTTATAATCAGGGAAACAGAGCAAACTCAATCTAATGTTGGGCCTCATGCTACTAGAAAAAGAAGTTAAACACAAAGCACATACAAGGGAGGAAATTATAGAAGCTGAGCAAAAATTAATGCAATGGGGACTAAGAAAACAGCATAAAAATCAGTGAAACAGTTCTTTGAAAGATTAAATAAAATCAATAAACCCTTGGCCAACCTGATCAAAAAAGGGGGAAGATTCAAATTCATTGGGGATGAAAAGGTGAAATTATAACAGATCCTGCAGAAATCCAGAAGATACATACTTCAAGAACCTGTATTCTAGTAAATGTAGAACAAAGAACAGATGAATCTAGTTTTTTTAGAAGGAATTACTGTGACACTAATATGCTGTTTATGTATAACCAAATAATGCTGTGTTCTTTTATTAACCTTTTATATCAGAATCCTTCTCCAGGTTTTTGCCTCTAAACCTAGAGAAGGGCGATGAACTCATTAATAATTTGAAAGTTTTGGGAAATCAGAATCAGAGCCTGTAGCTGGGGTATGATTTTTTAATTTTTCCCGGAGTTTTATTTCTTCAGGTGAAATTTTGTTGCCTTCTAATTTTTTTAATAGTCAAGTCTAGTATTAGTATTATTTTAAAAACAGAACCACATTAGGGTGAAAATAAAGCAAAAATAAACAAAATACAGTAGTGCTGTACAATAGGCAATATAATGGGAATATAAAAATCAATATAAAAATGGTGGTGTATACCTATAATCAGCACTCAGGAAGCTGAGGCAGTAGGACCTCAAGTTCAAGGCCAGCTGGGGCTGAATAGTGAGATTCTGGCTCAAAACACACATTAATAGCAACAACAATGAGAATAACGTAACAATAATACTTAAAATGCAGAAATAATTAAAAGTAAGGAACGCAAATCTTTTCTCTCATGATTGGGCAGAAAAATCTATTGATTGGAAACCTGAAGCATTCTCTAAGACAGGCACCAAAGTGATAAGGCTACTTATGACATATATTTTGCTTTTTAAAAAATAATTTTGCTCCGGGCGTGGTGGCTCATGCCTGTAATCTTAGCACTCGGGAGGCAGAGACAGGAGGATTGCTGAGTTCAAGGCTTGCTTGGGCTACATAGTGAGCTCAGAGCTAGCCTGAACTACAAAGCGAGACCTTGTCTCAAAAAAAAAATAATTTTGCTTGCAGAAATTCATCTGTAAGTTTCCTTGTCATTTAATTCATAAATTAGATACTCAAAAAATTAGGAAAGAAGTTTGCACTGTAGTGCTGGAAGGATTCCGAAATAATATGTCATAGAAGTGACTTATTCTTAAAACTTTTGTTGGTTGAACAAGTCTTTTTATTTACTTTCCCCATTTTTTTATGGAAAGTTACATATTTCTGGTCAAACTGGGAGCTCTTTTGATTTCCCTTGTATTTCTGTAGATAAAAATAATTTTGCTTTAGTGAATAAGTAAATATTAAGACTTCAAAAATAATATGAGCCACTCTGACAGTCGCATTAAGTTTCTGGTCTTTTGGTCAGCCACTTTCACCTTTGTAGGAATAAAGGTATAAAGTAACTTGAGCATGTAATATGTAAAGTGGAAAGAACCCATTGCCTTGAGTAGAAAAAGCTGAAAATAGTATGTTTCCAATATTTATTTTAAAGTACAAGAATCTAATAGTTATTTTACAGTAGGCTGCTTTCAGAAGAAAGATAAATTTAATAACATCATTAGTAAATTAATTTGTTTAAAAAAACACTTTATTATGATCTACCCTTATTCCCCCCCCCCCTTTTTTTTGAGACAGGGTCTCGCTTTGCAGTTCAGGCTGGCCCTCAGTTCACTATGTAGCCCAGGCAAGCCTCGAACTCAGCAATCCTCCTGTCTCTGCCTCCCGAGTGCTGGGATTACAGGTGTGAGCCACCACGCCCGGCACTGTGGTACGTGGTATTGATTGCTGGTGGGCGTGAGTCTCCATGCCCAGAGTTGTATGTGGTTACCAGGGATCGAACTCAGGACCTTGCGCTTGCGAGGCAGGCGCCAGAACCACTGAGCTAACCCTCCGGCCCTGTTTTCCCCTATTTTATTAATATTCTGTTTTAGACACTCTTGAAATTTCTTAAGCCCTTCAAAATTCAGTACAGTTAAATATTAATGTGATATAAGTATTAATCAGATTTATTTGATACAGTCCATGATTTATACTTTTTAGGAGCATAAAGGTTTTGGAATTGGCAAGTGGTATCTATTTATCTAAAAATCCATAGAAATGGGTAGTTTCTGAAATCATCACAGTGTTTTTGGTAAATAGAACATCTTCCCTAGCTATTCATGTACTGAATATGCTGATTATAGTAAAAATGATGTTTGGGTGCTGATACTAGGAAACTCTAGAGACTCGTGGCTTAAATCAGATAGAAGCTGTTCTTGTCGCTCCCATGAAGGACGCGGAGAGCGGCAGCGAGGACGCGTGCAGAAGCGCCTGTTCCCGCCCGGGGTGCTCTGTCCCTCTCTGTGCCCCCCCCCCCCTTCCCGGGCACGCTCAGAAGCATCTCTGGGTCTGCGCTGGCAACCAGAGCTCCAGGCTGGAGCCCTCACGGCCACTTTCCAGGCTAGAATGAGGGGAAAGCAGAGGGAAGAAGGGGCCCTGCTTGCGTGGATCAGCCCCTTTTCAACAGTTTTCTCAAAAATGGCTTTTGCATAGCAATTTCGCTTCTCATTAGCCTGATCTTAGCCACATAGCCACGTCTAGCTGCCAAAATAAGAAAAGATAGTTTGAAATTTTCGGCAAGAATATTCATAGCTAAAATTCAGTATGAGGTTACCACAGAGTGAGGGGAGAATGGATATTTGCATAGAGGGTATCATTGTAACTATGTGTTCTTGTTATATGCTCATTCTTGGGGCTACCGTGCAGAAAATCAAAATACCTCTTTGTGTTTGTATTATGAGAAATAGTTTCTTAATTTAGAAATCTGGCTTAATTTAGAAATCCTGTTTCTTCTGCGAAGTATCATTTCTTTATTTGGCAATCTCTTCTGACTCCTGCTTTCTTCTTTCCTCTTGCCTTTCAGCTGTTTGGGAAAGAAGCAAGGTTTAGAATTCTCCATGTTAACTATGAGCGTGACACTGTCCCCGCTGAGGTCACAGGACCTGGATCCCATGGCTACTGATGCCTCACCCGTGGCCGTCAACATGACACCCACTGCGGAGCCGGGGGAGGGAGAAGAGGCCGCGAAGGACCTGGATTCTGACCAGCGGTATGAGAAGCCGCCCCCATTACACACGGGGGCCGACTGGAAGATTGTCCTTCATTTACCCGAAATTGAAACCTGGCTCCGGATGACCTCCGAGAGAGTGCGGGACCTGACCCGCTCCGTCCAGCAGGACTCCGACAGCAAGCATGTGGACGTGCATCTTGTTCAGCTGAAGGTAAGGTGGCTTCTGGCACGGATTCTCCGGGACGGACTCTGGAGACACTTGGTCACCCGCATTCTGAGGTGACGCTCCTAAGGAGGAAGTGCTCATGAAGAAAAACAGAGCGACAAGTCTAAAGCCATCAGTCTTGAAAGTAAATATGGACAAAGCTGATTCTTTTTTTGTATTTTTCTTCATACACCAATTATTTATAGGAGAAGACACTGGCTTTTGGGGTAACAGGGGAGAAGTAGGAAAGAGTGTGACATTTTTGTACAACATGTAGAAGTCTGTTATAAAGAGTAAGAGCATTTTAAAAAGAATTATAAAAGGTTTAATGAAAGGTTCGCAAACCATCAAGCTAGCTGTGATTGTGAGCATATGCGTGTGATTATTATCTTCTGTGAAGATGATGCTATCGTTATGATAAATAATGGATTCTGGCATGGTGGAGAAGGGCAGTGTTTTCCTTTTAGAATGAATCCTTTCATCCAGGTACAATGCATCATGCACAACAAACGTACTTCTGTAACAGCTCATCCAAAGTTCAAACATTTGAAAAGTATCTGTGGCTTTTAGAGCTTTTGTAATAGTCTGGCTGTTGGCAAAAATGAAGTGGAGATGCTAGAAAAGAGTGGTATTGATAAAGCTTTTGGCCTACGGACCCATACATGTCCAAATTCTGCACTGCCATAGTCTGTCCACTTTCCCAGGTCCTTAAAGGAAATACATGCTCAGGTCAATGACCAGCAAAACAAGATAGTTTTATCATCAGTCACGATATTGGCTCCAAACTCATGTGTACATTTCTAATCTGTTCAGTGAAATATTTCTTTATCTAAGCTGACTCATTCTAAATGACCTGAAAACAAAGTCTAATCAGAGTCTTGGATCTACTATTTTTAGTAACTTAGAGGTTATAATATAATCATTGAGGGGGGGAGGTAATTAAGAGAACAAAAGTCCCAGATCGGGCTCAGCCTTTTCAGGCTGGTTCAACAAGTCCCAGGCAGGCTTCTGCATTAGAACATTCGAGACAGACACGGAGGGGGGCAAGAGCCAGAGTATCACAGATGGCAGGGCTGCTTGCAGGTTAGGCAGGCCTGGGTCTCCTTTCCGTAGGTACTGGGAAGTGTGCACAGAAGGGGAAGAGGGAGATGATTAGGAATGAGCTTCAACAGAATGCCCAGCCAGATTCCCACAGTGGCAGCAGGGAGTGATTGTTATAGGACAACACAGGTCCTCGCTTCACTGATAATGCCTGTGACAACGGAGGCAGTTAGCATGAATTTCCTTCCATAAAAAAGCTTTATGTGGAGAAATACAAGAAAATAAAGGGCAGCATGGCTCTGATAAGGCAAGTTACCCCAACAAAGGAATGTGAGAGAAGATAGAAGGGTAGAAGATAATTTTTCAAACTGAGGGGGGTCCAGGCATGAAGAGGTAGAACAGATTCACCAATTCATGAAGAAATGAGATCCTAAGAGGTATGTGTACTTGGTCAGTCAGTATCTCAGTCCTGGTTTTGTAAGTCTGGAGGAATCACTGTGACTTGATAGGTAGTTTCATTCCCAAGAGATGAATCTGTACGATGTGTAAGCAGTCTGGTTCACGTGAGCTGATTGTGTCTGTGTGGGGCAGTTTCAGAAATGAGAGATTGCTAGAATCCAAGGTGACAGTAGATTTAGGGTGATGGAGATTTCTGGGCATTGCTGAATTCTCTGTAAATTTCTTATCTGGTGTCATCAGTTTTGAAGGGTAATAAAGCAGGGTATAATTTAGGGATGATAAACCTTGTTAACTTTTAGACAAATGTTCCCTAAATGATTGATTGGGATACCTGTATGCAGAACTGAAAAAAGATTTGATTCAGAGTTTTACAAAATGAATATCAAACTTTGTTCTACTTTTGGTTAACTATTGGGGATTGGTAGGCCCACATGAACCATCATGGTTTTTAGGAAAAACCATCTTCAAATCCCTGACTGACAATTATGCTTTCAATAAGTAATGAGATGAGAGGGCTAGGAATTTGTCCTCTATCTCTATGGTAGTCTCTGTGCCATTTTCACATCAGAGATTTATCCTTCCTAATCTTAAGAAAACAATTTCCTTAAGATCTCTCTCTTTTTTTTTTTTTTTTTTTTTTTTTTTTTTTTTTTTTTTTTTTTTTTTTTTTTTTTGAGACAGGGTCTTGCTGTGTATTTTAGGCTGGCCCTGAGCTCACTATGTAGCCCAGGCAAGCCTCGAACTCAGCAATCCTCCTGTCTCTGCCTCCTGAGTGCTGGGATTACAGGCGTGAGCCACCACGCTCGGCACTTGATTCTTTTTCTTTTGCACTTTTGCTCTCTCATAGGATGGGTCAGCTGACCAGTGGCTTCCTAAAAAGCATTGCTGGACATTCTGCTCTCCAATGACCTTCCCTTTTATAGTTTGCGCATTGGCAAACAATAATGACAAAATAACTATAATAAAAAAATGCTTATTGAGGCCAGTAGATTTAATTTTATATGTTTAAGGTATAAATGGACTGAATATTATATAAGCAAAAGCACTTAGTAGTTATCTTATATTTTGTATTAAATTCATGTACATTTAACTTTACAAACTTTTGAACAACATTCACACAAAGCTCACACTGGTAGTATAGTCTTCAATTGTATACACATCTTTAGATATTTAGGACATATAGGGTGTGAAATATTCATAATGACCTAAAATAATAGCATTATGAGCTGATCATTTAAAAAAGTTTAAGAGAGGGCTGGGGATTTCATCAGTGGTTCCGGTGCCTGCCTTGTAAGCACATGATCCTGAGTTCAATTAAAAAACAAGTACTTAAAAACTTTACAACAGACCTTTACTGTTCCAGTTTCCTAAACAATCAAAAGCCCAATGGCAGAAAAGAGATTATTTTGATAAACATAAAACTTTATTTCTTAACCCAGTTTTTGTACTTTCCCTAAGAATAGATCATTATTTTAAGAAAACCTTATCACTTTCAACAATTTTTAATAACACTTATCCTGCTCTAAGTTCCACAAATCTGCTTGGCCCATACAAGAAACCTTTCTCATCCTTCACACAGATTGTCACAAACCTGCTCGGATGTTCTAAAAATCTTTCTTCATCACACAAAATCTTTTCTGGTCCGAACAGCATTTTCCCTTTCCTTTAACTTACCTTCTCAGAAATACCTCTATACTTAGAGGGTTTTTTGTACATCTATCTAGTTTTACTTGCTGGTTTCTTTATTTTGTTTTTTTCTTTAAATTTACTTTTGAAACAATCTTCACCAGATTTCTTTTTTTCTTTTGCTGGGGCCTGACTACTAGCTCTGCAGGGGATCCCAGATCCAGCAGAGGACCATGGGGACTGACACCCCCAACCCCCAGACCCCACGGCCTGCCCACTAGCTCCAGGGACCCAGGCAGAGCTGCTGGGGGCCTGGCCAAGGCCAGGCAGGGTCTGGGATGCCTTCCTCACTCAGAGGAAAAATCTCTGAATTATAGATAAATTACTCCTTTTCCTTAATAAGATAAAGTGTTTTGTTTTTAAAGATAAAACAAAATTAGCTTCACTCTCCTTATCACCAAAAGGTAAAGCTGCCTGCTTTGCTCTTTCTCTGGCTACTCCTTCAAAGTCCTGCCATTTCTCTTCCAGTCTCAAGGAGACTCATTCCCTCAAATATACAGAATATGTCAAATACGTAACACTCCAAGAAAGAAAAACATACAAATGTTTTGATAATAAATTTACTAAGACATCATAAAAATTAACACTAACCTTTGACCTCTGTAATTACAAGAGGTGCTCAAAGTGATGGCATCACCTTCTAGACATTATTACTATAGCAAACTTTTGCTTGCGTAACTTTGGTCATTGAGATTGCTGTACATTTGTTTTTAATTTCTTCTCTAAAGGCCAGCAGTGTATGTTTTTTTGTGATGTACATCATCCTAGGGTTTCCTTATATGAGGGTAACACCGTCTGTTGAAAAAATATACTATTTTTCTTTTCTTAAAGTGTGTATACATATTTTTTGGTAGATCCTGTATTTTGGTTATTTTTTATTTATTTTGTTTTGTTTGTTTTTGTGGTTCTGGAGATTTAATCCAGGATCTTTGCACTCCTTTTTCAAAAAATATTTTGGGTTATGTTCTTACTGACTCACTAAATCGGAAGGCTGGGCTTGAATTTTTTTATTTTCCTGCTTCATCACCCTAACATACTGGGATTACAGTTATGTGTCTCCACCCATGGTTTGAAACATAGTTTATTTAATCGGAGGAACAGCTTCCCAACATCTCGAGGTTGGAGTAAAATGGAAGTTAGGAGGCATGGCTTCATCTTGTCCAGTCCTGTTTCCTCCAATACTGAACTAATATGTGGCTCCCTTAAGTAAAGTCAGGATTGGGATTGGAAGGAAGGTCAACTGTTACCCACCGTAGTCTTCAGATTTAGAGAAGATGGTAAATGACAAAAGAGAATGGAGGAAGGGAAATATCTCTAGAAGATTCAGATTGAACTAAAAATTCTGTTAAGAATTTTGTGGCAATATTCTTAATAATTTTCTTAAGACTATTGTGGCAGTTAACTTTATTTAAATAGGTCAGTAGTGTGGAAATGTGAATTTAAATTTTGTTTTCAAATAAGAATGTAAAATTTTAAGTACAATTAACGGGATAATATTTAGTGTTAGTGAAATCATTTTCTTGTTGTGATGATTTTCTTCTCATCTTGGTCACAGTCATTTCATATCTGCTCCCACCTGCTCTGTCCATTTGTGTGACCTGGAAGGGAGATGTGAAAAGACATGAAGTGAACACACTGCTGTCTTAGTTACTTTCCTCATGGCTGGGACAAATAAGTAGCACCCACAATTTAAACGAGAGGTTTATTTTTGTTCATATGTTAATAGTCTCAGTCCTTACAAAGTCAGCTGCCTCTAGGCCAGAGTAGCATAGCACAGAGGCACGGTGGACAGCGGTTGACACCCTGGCATCCAGGAGCAGAAATAGTCTGGGGGGAAAAAGGAAAGGGAGGTATACCCTTTTGGGCCATGCCCACACTGACCTGCCTCTTCCAACCCGATCTCACTTTTTAAAATTAAATTATAACACCCCATAGTCCAATCACCTTTCAAAAGTCCTGTTTATAGTAACAGGAGGCTTTTTCGGGACATCTATATATGAACCATAGCATTCTACTTCTGGATCCCAAAAGAAACATCTCTTTATACAAATTGCTCTAATTTGGGCACATATAACTGAAAGTAGTCTGGTGCTATTTGTGCAACATTGTTTTTGTTGTTCTTGTGCGGGATCAAAACATATATAAAATAAATGCCCATTAAACTGGCAATCTCAAGGGTGTATCCCAAGTTTCAGGAAACTAAAAAGGTAGTTATGAGAATTAAAAATTTTTGTTTTCCCAAAACTCAGATTTGTGGCTATAACCTCTTCTTTGCTTGATGCATCCTATTCTGAATGTGTTCTTGTGTTATATGCTAGAGTCTTAACCTCCATGATTATGGAATTAAGAGGTGGAAGTTAAATCTTATGCTTTATGAATGGGATTGGTGACCATTATGGCTTGTTTCTAGATGGCTCCCCAAAGCCTGGCTGGACCTGGAGTGTGACTCTTGGATCAAAGGTGTGTGATTACGAAATTAACCCACTGATTGGTTTGGTGTGCTTCTGGTTAGGATTAAAATTGCCCCACCCTGGATGTGAGTGCCCTAAGGGTAGGTAATCTGAATAAACTATAAGGGTGAGAAAGAGGATTAGGCTTGCTGCTTGTCTGCTTGTTGCTTTGCTGCTTTCTGCCTCCATGAGTTATTTCTCCTCTCTAATGCGCCTCTGCTATGCTACCCTGCCTTGGAGACAACCAGTTGTGCACTGAAATCTCTAAAAGCTGTGAGCCAAATCTTTCTTCCTTTAACTTTGGGTGTTGGGTATTTTGTCTCAGCAATGAGAGAAAAGTAACTGAGAAGCCATTAAAACAGAGTTTAGAGAAAAGAAATATAAAAACATTTGAGAATAAGTCTCATGAGAAGAAACTAGCAGTACAATGATTTCAAAAATTTAACTGGGGTTTGTTCCTTAAAAATGTTTAATAACATCAGTTTGGGCTTTCAATGAACAACAATAGCTGTTTTTTGTTTGTTTGTTTGTTAGGGGTTTTTGGGTCGGGGGTAACTGCCACAGATTAAAAAGTGAGTTTGGGGCCGGAGATTTAGCTTAGTGGTTCTGGAGCCTGCCTCGCAAGCACAAGGTCCTAAATTGGATCCCGATAACCACATAGAATGCTGGGCGTGGAGACTCACGCCCACCAGCCATCAATACCACATAGCACAGTGCTGGATGTGGTGGCTCACGCCTATCATCCCAGCACTCGGGAGGCAAGAGACAGGAGGATTGCTGAGTTCGCAGTGGCTTGCCTGGGCTACATAGTGAGCTCAGGGCCAGCCTGAACTACAAAGCAAGACCCTGTCTCAAAAAAAAAAAAAATATGAGCTAAGCTTTCCCTTGCCTAGAGAATTTTTGGTTCAATAACATTCATAGAATGCCTAATATGTATGAAGAGTTTTACTTACAATCTCTTACTTAATCCTAACAACAATCTACTGTTAGAGATGAGGAAATTGAGTCTCAAAAGGTTTCTAAGGGATTACTTAGGGAATGAAACAATGATTTTTAAGTGTTGAGTCATTCTTCATATTACAGTAGAAGGTCTCACATACCTGAATATATGAAACTTGAGTGGCTATAAAGCATAAAATAGTAGTTCTGATTTTAAATATGAGACAGATAACATGCATATGGGGAGATAATTATTTTTAAATTAAGTTGATCCAATCAATGTATTTTAATCTATCATAAGCAGCAATATAACCAGGTAATAAGAATGTAGATGAAGACCTTAGATTCCTTTGAGTAACAGTATCATAGTGATGTTGAAAAAGTAAGATAATTTCCCACTCTTTTTGTTATTTGCTACCTCCTAGTCCACTGTTTTCCTTTCAAAAATTCACTTATTAAAGGAGGGAAACATTTGCTATAATTAAAGTGAAATGATATTAAGGTATGAATTATTATTATACTAACATGGAGATGGGAAGAACAATAGATAAGCATATTTAATGAGAAACAGTAATAATAGATTGGTTTTCAAGTATGGTACATATAGAGATAATAGATTCTCACCCTTGGCTTCAGTAGCATCTCCTGGGAAACTTGAAAAGCAAAACAAAATAACTCATTGCCAGGCCACGATCCAGACTAACTGCCTTGATGTATAAGTTAGGTCTAGTTATCAGTCTTTATCGACACCTATCCCTGGCCCCAGTGATCCAATGCTTAGCCAAAGTTAACATCTTGAAGATGTTTTGAATACTTTCTACTTGTTTCATACATTCTCCTTTTCCTCTCAGGGATTTAAAGCATTTTTGTTTTGTTTTACTAGCAAAGGCTCCTCCATGATTTGTTTGAGTTTCTTCAGTATTTCAAGTGACCTCGTGAAATTAGTGCAAACAGAGAGAAAAAGGCATAAAGACATGCCAGACAATAGCCTATATGTTTTAAATGTACTATCTTATGTTACTTTTTGAAATTTTTAAAAACTGTCAAGAAGCTCAATCCAGATAAAGGAAGAGTTCCTCTCTCATTTAATTCTCAAACAACTTTTGAACTAAACATTGTCTTACAAAGAAGTCAGGCACAGGCATAGTCACCTTTAGCTGTAGAGAACACATATGAATGGTACCCTTTAAAGTTGTGCATGTACCACCTACACAGCCTTAGGTAGCAACTTTGTAAAGGCATGAGATAGCTTGATCAAATAATGCTTTCCATATGAGAAAGAGAAGGGGATTTTTCAGTCTAAAAATAAGAAATTATGGGAGGCATATATTGTTGAGCTTGAAGGAAGCACATTTGGAAGGCCCCTGAAACTGAAATAATTTAGTGGTAGGGTTGTTATGGTAGTAAAGATATCCACAAACAAAGGTAAAGTGTGCTAAAATCCTCCATTTTAGGATGAGTTTACCAACGTCTCATGAGTGACTTGGAAAGGGGAGAGATAGTGTGAGACTATTCAGTACATAGGACAGAGTGGCCAAACTTGAGTGGTGGTAATGGGAAGCAAGAAAAGTTCACTAAACCAGTTGACTACTGTCAGCCCAGAGACAGAGCAACAAAGTCAGAAGTGACTAATTCTCTCTGGTTTAATTTTTCCTTTTTGAGCTCAGATTGAAATGATATATCTATTGTCTCTTATTAGGGGATAAGGGTGATTTTTTCTTTGCATAAATATGAGTAGAATAAAAAAGATCAGAATAGAAATCTCTGTTCATTTTAGCAATGTGGGTGGTATCAGTAGCCCATTTGGTGTAAGTTGCTTCTGTTGTTATGTGAAACTTTACAGTTTTCTTAATTATTTCAGTAAGGCAGATTTGACAAATACATTATTAAGTGTAAAGAGAATATGTGCAAAGCAATATGGGAAATGATCTGTTCTTCTCTTGAGGAAGGAGGAATGGGTATATGGTCCACAGAAGAATTAATTTGCAAGAAGGGAAACCAGTCTTAGACATTTTAAAGGTCTTTGGTGCACCTCACATTTTTGCCTTATTCAGAAACCTAATTTCTATCAGAAGACTGTACTGTAATTTAAAGAATGCTGTCAACAATGGTGGCAGCTAAAAATGTTGCCTGTACAAAAGACATGAATATGGCACTGGCCAAAGGAATCTATCTTTGTAATGGTGAGAGTCAAGCATTAGTGATACCACAGGGAGAGAGATTTTCAGCCAGGGCTGTTTTTCTAGTCTTTTAAATAACACCACATAGGCCCAGCCTGAAAATTACTAGGAGTGAAGTATTATTTTCAAAAATGTACTTCCCTTTGCTTCTAGCTACCCTCCAAAATAAAGTTCAAATTTTGGTTATGATCTCTAGTTCCTTTGAAATCTAGACCCAGCCAAACTATAATTCCTTCTGATATTTCCTTACTGCACCTCTAACAAGCCAGGTACTTTCAGAAATCCATGCCTTGAAACATTATTTCCTTCTTCCTGGGAAATCATCTTAACCTTTACCTCAAATGTCTTTGTGTAGGAAAATTGCTTTATGTCCTCTGGACATATTAAATGTCACCTACTTGATAACATCATCTTGCAGTGCCAGCTGCATGAGCCAAGGTTTGCTGCCAGTTGGAGCAGTAGTAGCTGATCTTTCCCTTAACTGTCTGGGTCCCAGTGCCTACGCGCCAAATCCTGAGGGACAATTTCCCTAGGCTGCCGCCATTTTGGAACAACTTCCCTAGGCCATTCTTAAATTGAGATTCTGCTGCTTTATTCTCAGAGAAAGACTTTTCACCTTTACAACATTGAGATTGCGAAGGTTGGAGTCCTGCTGCTTCCTGTGACGCCCTCAGGCTATCTTTTTGATTCTCCTGTTCTCAGCAGTCAAGATCTCCTCTGCTTTGTCTTTGTAGTCCACTGCTTTACTGGAGCTTCCTATGTGGCCAAACTAAAAAAAATTATTTTAAATCAGTCTGCTGGGCTCTTTGCTCTTGATTCTCAACATAGATCTGGCTAAAAGCCCCTAACAGTAGCCCTGCCACTGCCTCAATATTCGACTGCCTTGAAATTTTTTCTATAAGATTAGTCCACCACCTCTAATGTCAGTCTCGAGCAGCCTCTCAACACAAACAAAATGCAAACTTTTACGAAGCCATAACACATATCTTTTGGAGTATAGCGGCCAGTGCTATCCTCCCTTTTCCCAGCAGAAACCTTCTGAGCTTTGTCTTTATTTGCCTTCTGTTCTTCTGAACTCTACCCAGAATCTCCTGTACAGAATAGTCTAAGGCAGTCCAGCTCTATTTCTGTAGCCAAAATCTCTGAATCTTTCCTAATTCTTCCCCTTCCCACAAGCCAGATGCAAAGCCTCTTGAGCCACACAGCCAGGTAATATAGCAATGACTCCATTTCTCTGGTCCATAATCAGCTGGCTTTGATCCTGGGATGGAAGGCAAGCATTGCAGAGGAAAAACAACATGCAATGCGCAGGACAGCAAAAGTAACAAAAGAGAGACATAACAGTGTCTCCATGCCCCTGGTGTCTTATTCAGGCACTTAGAGTGCCTTGAGCCTAGCCTTGCATCATGAATCAATTACAGCTTCAAACACTATAGATCAACCCTATGACTACATGAAGCTTTGAGGGGGCATCTAGACCCGATCCATAATGCATACTTACAGTGGAAATTTGAGAGTGTGCATATTTTCATGTTGTCTGTCCTTATACAGAACATCCTGAATACTTTGTACTTGAGGGGTACAATTCGGGGGAGAAATCCTTTCCTCAAAATTTCTCTTTGCAATTTCAAAAATACTGCAACAGTTAACATTTACAGATAAATGGTGTTGATGTTATTAAAATGATCACTACAATAAAACATTATACACAGATATTTTAGAATAGTTGAGTTTTTGTGTACTGTTTCAGGCAGACAAATGTGGTGTTCATAAAAATACATGTCTTTATAAAGACTTTGCTTTTATTTAATATAATTTCATGGTTTCTGCTTTTATTTTAAAAAGATAATGTATATTTTCCTTAAATTCTATTGTTTGTGATATTTTATTTATTTTTTAGTAAACTTATTGGTCAAATATAGCAAAAATCTTATCTCAGTTGGAAGCTAGTTAGAATGATTGTATTTCTCCTTTAGTATATCACGACTTTGGTTAGCCGTCATGGTTTAAATTGTACACTTACAGCTATTCTCATCCACATCTAACTTTAAACAGGTGACTGAAGGCATAGCATACAATTCCTCTCTACACAGGAAAGCTCTATTACTTACTTTCTTGATCTACAATTTAGCCCCAATGTTTGCTTCTTTTTATTTTTATTTACTTTCTCATTTGTTGTTTTCCAATCTTCTCAAATCTGTTTTTCAAAGGTGACTTCTACTTCTTTGTATAAAATTGCAAACACTTTTGATAAACTAAATGAATCTTCATGTTGTCATTTTAAGTTGCTCTGTGCTCTACGTGGTATTAGGATGCCAGAGTAACTGTAACTTCCTGATAACATTTTAGGACAATAATAAAAAGTGCACCAGAGATTAGGTCAGTGGTTCCGGTGCCTGCCTAACAAGTACAAGGTCCCTGGTTTGATTCCCAGTAACTACATAAACCAGTACCAGGTGTGGTGACTCATGCCTACCAGCAATCAGTACCACACACCACAATGCCAGGCATGGTGGCTCACATCTGTAAACCCAGCACTCGGGAAATAGAAGCAGGATTGCTGAGTTGCTGGCTTGCCTGGACTACATAGTGAGCTCAGGGCCAGCCTGAACTACAAAGTGAGACCCTGTCTCAAAAACAAAACAAACCAAAACAAAAAAACCCATCTTCTTTATCCAGTCTAGAGTTGATGGCCATTTGGGTTGTTTCTAAGATTTAACTATCACAGACTGAGCTGCTATAAACATGGGTGCACATATGTGGCTGTGATATGAAACTTTTAATTCTTTCATGTATATCCCTAGCAGGGGAATAGCAGAGTCAAATGGGACCTCTTGTCCTAGTTTTTTTTTTTTTTTTTTTTTTTTTGCTTTTTGGAGACAGGGTCTCGCCTTGTAGTTCAAGCTGGCCCTGAGCTCACTATGGTGCCCAGGCAAGCTGCCGCAAACTCAGCAATCCTCCTGTCTCTGCCTCCTGAGTGCTGGGATTACAGGCTTGTCCTAGTTTTTTGAGTAATGTCCACACTGATCTCCATAGTGGTTACACCAGTCTCCCAACAGTGGAGAAGGATTCCTTTTTCACCCAGCCTCACCAACATTTTTTGCTGGCTAATTTTGAGATAGGAGCCTTTCTTTGTGGATTAAGATGAAATTTTAGAGTTGTTTTAATCTCCACCTTTTGAATGATCAATGATGTTGAGCATTTCTTCTGTTTTTACTTCTTCATCTGAAAAGTGTCTGTTCATTTCAGATGCCCATTTTTGAATTGGGTCTTTAAATTTGGGGGCATTGTTTTTTTTAAAAGTTCTTTATATATACTAGATATAGCCCTTTATCTGAGGAACAGCTGGTAAAATTTTTTTCTCATATTGTTGGATGTTTTTTTTTTGTTCTATCAGTGGTTTCTTTTGCTGTGCAGAAATTTTGTAATAGGATGAGATCCTATTTTTTTATTTATTCTAGTTCACGAAGTTTTGTTCATAAAGTCTTTCCCTAAGCCAGTGTCTCCAAGAGCTCTATCTAACCTGTTTTCTAGTAGGGTGTTTCTGTTTTGATATTTAGGTCTCTGATCTACTTTGATTTTAATTTAGTACACACAGAGAGATAGGTCTAGTTTTAGCCTTTGGCAGGTTACAGGCCAGTTTTTCCAGTGCCATTTGTTAAAAAGGCTATCTTCCCTCCATTGCAGATACTTGGCTCCTTTTTCAAAGATGATATGGAGGTTTAGTGTATCTGGAGTTGTTTCTGGATTTTCTAATCTATTCCACTGATCCTTGGGTCTGTTACTTTGCCAGTATCATGCAGTTTTTACCACAGTGGCTTTGTAGTATAGTTCCACGTTAGGGATTGTGATACCCCCCCCCCCACACACACACACCATGCCTTTACCTTACCTTACCTAGAATTGCTTTTGCTATTGTAGGACTTTTGTGGTT
Organism: Thryonomys swinderianus; assembly: GCA_004025085.1. Classification (NCBI taxonomy): domain Eukaryota; kingdom Metazoa; phylum Chordata; class Mammalia; order Rodentia; family Thryonomyidae; genus Thryonomys; species Thryonomys swinderianus. The sequence goes on along the minus strand of PVIC010020934.1, from coordinate 4,500 downwards.
CCAGGTGAATGTTTCAATTATTTTCTGTAGATCTGTGAAATATGTTGTTGGGATTTCAATCAGGATTGCATTAATTCTATATAGGAGTTGAGGGAATATAGCCATTTTAATGATATTGTTTTTTCCTATCCAGGAACAAAGGATGTCTTTCCATTTTCTGATATCTTCTTCTATCTCCACTTTCAGAGTGCTGTAGTTTTCAGAGTAGAGATCTTTCACCTCCTTTGTTAGACTGATTCCTAGATATTTCATTTTTTTGGATGCTGTTGTGAAAGGGCATGACTCCCCAATTTCTCTCTCCATAAGCCTGTTGTTTGTGTACACAAAGGCTATTGATTTTTGAGCATTGACCTTATGTCCAGCTATGCCACTAAATTTGGTGATTAAGTCTAGCAGTCTTTTGGTTGAGTTTTTAGGACCTTCTATACAGAGTATCATGTCATCAGCAAATAGTGACAGTTTAACTTCTTCCTTTCCTATCTTTATTCCTTTTATTTCTTTCTTTTGTCTAATTGCTGTGGCTAATGTTTCTAGAACTTTATTGAACAGGAGTGGTGAAAGTGAACGTCCTTGTCTAGTTCTTGATCTTAGTGTGAAAGGGTTTTTGACCATTTAGGATGATGTTGGGTGTTGGATAGGTTTTATTAGGTTGAGATAAAGTTCTTCTATTCCAATTTTCTGTAGGGAAAATGAATAGATGGTGTTGGATTTTATGAATGGGTGTTGGATTTTGTCAAACACTTTTTCTACATCTATTGAGATGACCATATGGTTTTTGTCCTTGAGTCTATTTATGTAGTGTATTTGCATTTATTGATTTACATATGTTGAACCATCCTTGCATCCCTGGGATGAATCCAGTTTGGTCAGGGTATATATGATCTTCTTGATGATTCTCTGTATTCTATTTGCTGGTATTTTATTGAGGATTTTTGCATCAGTGTTCATTAGGGATATTGGCCTGTGGTTCTCTTTTTTGGTTGAGTCTTTCTCGCTTTTTGAATCAATGTAATGGTTGCTTCCAGGAATGAATTTGGGAGTACTGCTTACCTTTCAATTTCTTTAAAGAGTTTGAGAAGTACTGGAATGAACTTTTCATTACGTTTTCAATTTCACAGGTTGATATTGGGGTGTTTAACATTTTTATATCTTCTTTAGTAGATCTGCTTTTGTTACTAGCTTAGAGAATCCTGGTGATTGAGCTTCAGTTTGCTCCATTTCCTTTTTCCCTGAATTTCCCTGTGGTGATGATCTTTGCTTCTGGGTTCTTGAATTTTTTTCATTTCTATTCTGCTGGCCAGCACTGAAAGTCATTTCATGACCTAAGCAACACTTACTCAGACTCACCCAGGCTGAAACGGACATCCTGTGGGCTTCTGGTCTGATCCCAGTGGCAGGAAGGTGGCTGGCTGGTGACTGAAGTCACTGCATGACCTCTGCAAGCTTACTCAGGTTCACTCAAACAGGAATGGAGGTCCCACAGTCTTCTGCTCTGCTCCTCGTGGCAGGAAGGTTGCTGACCAGTGGCAGAAGTCACTGTGCAACCTCTGTGCTACTTACCCAGGCTCGCTCACACAGGAATGGAGGTCTCACGGGGTTCTGGTCTGGATCTGTTGGCAGGAAGGCTGCTTAGTTGGCAGCAGAAGTCACTGGATGACCTCTGTGGTGCTTACCCAGACTCACCCGAACAGTTGTTTGTTGTTGATAATGGCAGTGCATCTTCTTTTTATTCTTAGCTGCCTCCCCAAAATCTAGTGTTCAAATTCTGTTACTAATTTTATGATGAAGCAATGCCTCCGTTTTCTGCATTTCAATTTACTCATTTAAGCATTGAAGGAATTACAGGGCATCTATCCCCAATGTTTTGTGAAGATAACTTGGCACACCTGAAGCAATCTGCAAATTTTGGCCTTGGCAAATTTCTGGGCTTGATTCCCAAACTCTTTTCTAATCTATCTGTGAGACTTTTTCCTTCCTCTTAAAGTCCTCAAGTTTTGATCCTTCTAATAATAAGATTAATTGGTTTTTCCACACTTAGGCTTTACTTCTCTAACATCTTTGGATGCATTGTCTCAGTTAATTCTTGGAGTAATACTTAACTCTTTGGTGAGAGATTTGAGGCACAGAGAGGTTAATTAATGTATCTATGGTTACACAGCTAGAAATATCATACAGCTAGGAATAGAAACCAGGTCTTTCTCATCCAAATCTGTTAATGTTTTTCAGATTAGTGATTTCTTTGAGAATATGAAGAAACTATAAACCTTAAGACATTGCAAATACATGTCAATGATATCTTGCATACTATTTTAAAATCTTTTGGGATCCATTAGGAGACTCCAAGTAAGACTAGCAGTATACTACATTATACTACTTTTTCAGTTCACTTATTTCAAAATGTAAGGTCTTTGGTTAAAATGTGTAGTAAAAAAAATAGCTGTCTGGATTATTTGTATTAGTTTTTTTGCACATACTAAGGATCAAGGAACTTCTGGGGAAGTCTCCAGTTTTAGACAGAAAGTAGGATTTCATGAAAGATCTTTACCTTAAAATATTAACTTTTTAGTACCTCTTTATTGTTTCAATTTCCTTTAGTGTCTACAAAGTCTTCCTTTGTGTAGTTAGAGGTAAAAAATTTAAAATAAGTATCTCTGGGCTAAGTGGTTTCATTATTATATTTCATTTATGTAATAATCTGGTGATAGAAAAAATCAGTTGATTCAGAGGAAAATAATTGTCATATTTGCAAATTGATTGCAGTTTGGGAATGCCTGTAAACAAACAGTAATGCACTAGATTACATTCATCAAGAATAAACATCTTATGCTTTTTTTGAAGAGTTTTTTAATGGAAGAAAGAGCTCTCATCTAATAAAGGATAGACTGGTAGAAGGAAAAGCTTGTTGAAAGAGACCTTGCCAATAAACTGCTAGTTTTACCTTGGTTCATATCACGCAAAGGATGTCAGTATAGGACATAATGGGATATCCCAGCGCATGTTCTGGATGGTGGCTCATTTACTTCAAGGTGCCTCAAAGATTTCAGAAATATATTGGAAGTAAAGAAAACTGCGTGTCTTTTTGTTACTAACCAGATTGTAATGCTGAAGCAGGAGTTCTTCAAATCAGTGACTGTTATCATCTCTGCCCTCTTGCCTGTGTCCCCCAGAAGAGCAAGGCTGAACGGAAAGCCCCCGGCATTTGGAGATGGCAGGCCCAGTTCTGATATTGTCTTTGCGGCTTACTGGAAGTTAGACCCTAAGCAGTTCTGTAATTTACGTTGGCCTGACTTCCCTAGCTATAAATGCCTGTCTCTAAAGGGTGTTACGAAATCAAGTAAGATTATTCTTTGGAGGAATTAACTGTCTCAGATGCAACATAGATGTAAGTAATCCTAATGATGATTATTTCAGTGTACACACTGCTATTGTGACTGTAATATATAGATGAATTCATGTCACGACCAAGGGGAGCAGGAGTCACTCCATGGGCTATAGGTAAGTCTCCACACACAGGAGAGAGTGTGCTCCATCTCTGTCTTCCTTACAGGCTCTCGTAGCGTGCTATGAGATGTACTGCAGCGTGCTTGACCCAGCCAGGCTTGAACTTCCCCTTCACTAATAGAGTTGACTGACATCTTAGCTTTTCTTTCTCCATACTTTTTTTTTTTTTTTCCCCTGAGACAGGGTCTCACTTTGTAGTTCAAGGCTGGCCCTGAGCTACATAGCCTTGAACTCAGGCCTCCCAAGTGCTGGGATTATAGGCATGAGGCACCTTGCCTGGCATTGTGGGTTGTGGTACTGATTGCTGGTAGGTGGGAGTATTGTTGTATGTGGTTACCGGGGAGTGAACCAGGAACCTTGCGTTTGCTAGGCAGGTGCCGGAACCACTGACCTAAATCTCTGGCCCTCTCCATATTTTTTTTGTACTCAAAGACAAGATGTGGTATTATTTCCACTTTTTTAACTAGAGCTGTATACTGTCATTATTAAGGCTGCATAGTATTTCATTGCCTGGGTATTCCTTAATAGATTTTCCTTGTCTCTAATTTATGGACATACAAAATACTTTTATTTTTCCCCTTTTACAAAATCTCTTGTACTTGTTATTTGAGTATATATTTTTGTACACTTGCCTAAAATATTTTCAATTGGAATTGATGCATTTTGGTATATTTTAGTACATGCTGCTCAGCTGCTTTGCAGAGACTGTGCATTCTGTTCCCATGGTTCACTATGAGACTATGTTCATATACATACACTACAGCAACTCACTGACCACTCTAATCTTAATTTTTCTGTTCAAATGGGAATAGTAGTAACTAGCACTTATCTTTCTAGGTGGTTATGAACTATGGAGGAAATATATGATATGTGAGTTTAAAAAAGAGTGCTACTCATATGTTTGATATTCTTATTATTAAAGGCTCTGATAGTTATAAGGGTGAAAGTCTTAAATCTTCTGCAATGTGGTTTAACCCAAAAGAAAGAATAGTAATTGTA